>MU186509.1:7499-62207 GCA_016904865.1 Pissodes strobi | reverse complement strand
ACGCTTTAACATCTGCATATCTGCACCACCATCAACTAGAATGGTGGCTGAGGACCTCCTAAAACAATGTCCAGTGTATCCTTCGGGATTCTTCAATCCAAGTTTTGTTGCAATCTTTTTTGGTATACTTCCAAAACTATTAATTCCGACAGGCTGGGAGGTACATTTTCCTTTTCCGTAGAATACAAAAAACCGCCTGTGAGTTGCATTAAGAGGACGAAGTTTAGCATATTTTCTAAAAATACTTAAACAGTTGACACCTGTCACATTTCCTTCTATTATAACAAATTCTCGGATAATTTTGGTTTTCGAGCATGGAATCACAATTTTTATATATGTACTATACCTCCAAGGTAATTATTGCTTATACGGTTTTCTGCTATTTTTGGATTATCTCGAAAACAAAAATGTAGGCACATTCTAGAGTCCTTAGGGATTGCAATTATACTGGCGGAGAAGAGAAATTGCGTTTTTTTTGTAAGGAAAAATAAAAAAATAATACCATCAATGCGGTTCTGGTGTCACATAAACACTGTCGATTTTGAAGCTTTTCTTGGGTTCTATGGAAAGATTGCATCAAATGGGACACATTAACGCAAAACAATTTGCGGATGAAGCACATTTTCGCAAAATAAATTCAAAATTAAAATTAAAATTCAACATACATTTTTTGCTAATAAACACAATTCCAGTACACTTTGTCCTAAGGTATACAGTTATAAAAGCTGTCGTATGGATGGGTGTTGTCAAGTGTAATTTCTATTTGGTTATAAAATACAACAGCCTCGTGTTGAATATGTTTCAAAAGTACTGTGTGACGAAAACTTATAAATAATGATTCTTAATGACTTTGTTTACTAAAATAATAACAATAATTCGAATATATGATTTGCTAGAATTAGATGTTAGGCTAGAAGGGGATCACTTTTAATAATAAGTCATATAAAATAATTTATTTAGTTCATTCAAATAGATACAAATTTAAAATAAAATTATCATATATTTTGATATTTTTTGTAGTTTATTTAAAAGGGGGTTAGTTTCAGTTTGGGTTAGTTTTGGTTAGTTTGGGTTAGTATGTGTTAGTTAAGAGATAAATGGAAGCTTGTTTGGTTAGCCTTGGGCATATAAAAAAGAAGCGCGCGGAGCGCGCTTGTTTTTTGCGTAACTCAGATTAGCCCTGGTTAATGAAGGGTACCTTGGGTTAGTTTTGGCTAGTTTAGGTTAGTTAAGAGATAAATGGGAGCTTGTTTGGTTAGCCTGGAGTATATTAAAAACAAGCGCGCGGAGCGCGCTTTTTTCTTACATAGCTCAGATTAGCCCTGGTTAATTAAGGGTACCTTGGGTTAGTTTAGGTTAGTTAAGAGATAAATGGGAGCTTGTTTGGTTAGCCTGGGGTACATATAAAATAAAGCGCGCAGAGCGCGCTTGTTTCCTGCATAGCTCAGATTAGCCCTGGCTAATTAAGGGTATCTTGGGTTAGTTTGGGTTGGTTAAGAGATAAATGGGAGCTTGTTCGGTTAGCCTGGGGTTAGTTTAGGTTAGTTTGGGTTAGTTAAGAGATAAATGGGAGCTTGTTTGGTTAGCCTGGGGTATATATAAAATAAAGCGTGCAGAGCGCGCTTGTTTCTTGCATAGCTCAGATTAGCCCTGGCTAATTAAGGGTACCTTGGGTTAGTTTGGATTAGTTTTGGTTAGTTTGGGCTGGTTAAGAGATAAATGGGAGCTTGTTCGGTTAGCCTGGGGTATATAAGAAACAAGGGCGCGGAGCGCGCTTATTACCTGCATTGCTCAGATAAGCCCTGGTTGTTTCTTGCATAGCTCAGATCAGCCCTGGTGAATTAAGAGTACGTTGGGTTAGTTTTGGTTAGTTAAGAGATAAATGGGAGCTTGTTTGGTTAGCCTGGGGTTGGGTTAGTTTTGGTTAGTTTGGGTGTGTTAAGAGATAAATGGGAGCTTGTTTGGTTAGCCTGGGGTATATAAGAAACAAGCGCCCGGAGCGCGCTTGTTTCCTGCATAGCTCAGATTAGCCCTGGTTAATTAAGGGTACCTTGGGTTAGTTTGGGTTAGTTTTGGTTAGTTTGGGTTATTTAAGAGATAAATGGGAGCATGTTTGGTTAGCCTGCATAGCTCAGATTAGCTCTGGTTAATTAAGTGTACTTTGGGTTAGCTTGGGTTAGTTTTGGTTAGTTTGGGTTAGTTAAGAGATAAATGGGAGCTTATTTGGTTAGCCTGGGGTACCCAAGAAACAAGCGCGCGGAGCTCGCTTGTTTCTTGGGAGCTTATTTGGTTAATCTAATCATATAAGGAACAAGCGCGCGGTGCGCGCTTGTTTAGTTACTTTCATAAGTTGTTATTCTACTTTATGAAACATGCTCCTGGACTTGGCAATTTGCTTACTTGAAAATCAAGAAGGTTAGCCAAGTCTGACAACATTGCAAGTAAACTGTCATCGTTAACGTCATATTGGGAGAGTTTTCGCGTTTAAATGTCACTAAACAGAAATTTCTTTTTCAATTTTTGGCGGCAAAAGTGCTTCATCCGCAGATTTTTTTGCAGTAATGTGTTCCATTTGATGTAATCTTTCCATTGAACCCAAAAGAATCTTTAAAATCGACAGTGCTTATATGACACCAGACTCCATAGGTACATACTTACCACATATTATTTGTATTCATTGAAAAAAAAAAAAGCACGATTTCTGTTCTCCGCCAGTGTATTTGCAATCACTAAGGACACCAGAATGTGACTATATAAAAAATTTCAATATAATTCAAAAATAGCAGAAAACCGTATATCCAACATTAACTTAGTTAGTTCTTCGCGCCGACAAGCCCCAAAAATGCCCATTATCATAACAACCTTCACAGGTAAATATGTTTCATCATCTGCAGTACTAAGAAACTTACATACGTCTTCCTTTGTAAAAACTTTGGACTTTTTGGCTTTGTAACCCTCTGAAGTTCTTTTCAAAAATGCGATTAGTTGAGAGAATCTGCTTATATCTTGATTTTTCTTGACTGAAATCATAGTTCTCAACATTGAGTAGTGAGTCCATAGTGTAGATGGTTTCTGGGAGCGTTCCTTTCCGGAAAAATAACCCAAAAGGATTTTCTCAGACACCTCCTTTATTTTGTTAGCTTTGCACCAATCTTCAAACTTCTGGTACTCCAACTCATACCGCGCCTTGGATTTTGTCGGAACTAAACTTGAGATCGCTTCGTTTGCCGCTGCTTCTATATCAGAGTGTAAACTTCCATCAGAATCGCTCATTTTGAAAAGCGCTTTTTATATTTTTGGATTTGTTTGACAAAGTTTCAACAGTAACCATGCGAGAGGTAAACATAAAAAACTTGATTATTAAACTTAATAGCAGGTGCATTTTTACAGGTGCATTTTTATTTTTAAAAATGCCTTTTGTCAAATAAAAATTTATAGATGAAAGTAGATAAAATTTTGTACAATATTCTTGTTGTAAATTCATATTACTACACTCGATATTTTATCAAACTCGGCTACATTTCTAATTTATTTAAAAGTAGTCTATGATCAATAGTGTCGAAAGCTTTTGAGAGGTCAAAATAAAGACCCGCCACCACTTCGTTTCTGTCAAGCTTTCCAATAACCTCTGTCAGGGCCCGAAAAATCGCCATATCCGTGGATTTGCCAGGTAAAAACCCAAATTGGCTACCCCTCAGAATGTTGCATCGAGTGACGAATTGCAAGAGTCTATCATATTATAGCTCTCTCAAATACTTTCGACACTGAAATAAAGGAGACACTGGCCTATAGTTGCCTGGATCATACCGATCACCTTTCTTGTGGATTGGCACCAGTTTTGCAACTTTTAATGAATCTGGAAAAGTTCCCAACAAAAAACAATTATTTATAATGTAAGTAAGTGGTATGCAAATAAATTGAGCAATGTGTTTTAGCAGAAAAATAGGGAGCTCATCCATTCCAGCTGATTGGCAAACCCATGATTATTCGGAATATCTCATTCTCATCAACTGGTTCAAAAAACAATGTATGAGGATTTCTATAATTGATGTGTTGATTATTAGTACGATGTAGTGTGTACTGATTTTTAATAATATTAAGAATGCCTGCTGCATCCTCTACTAAAGTATTGTTATAGTGAAGTGTAACTTCGGCCGTTTTGGTGTGCTTGTTACATTCTCTGTTAAGAATTTACCACATTGTTTTGTTTTTATTTTTTGCATTAGCTATTTTGTTATCATTTAACCCCAATTTAAAACCTGACAAATATTTTTGATAACTCGTTTTCTCTAGTTTGTACTGTTCACAGATTTGTGGACTATTTGTTCGTTTATAGAAAATGTACAAATCTTTAATGTGATTTGCATAGTTTTTTAATTTCCATGTTCACCCAGCAGGGTAGGCCTTTTACTCTGCTTGCGCACATTGGAAAACAGATGCTTAAATAGTAATGTAATATATCTTTAAACACACTATATTGTTCATTTGTCTCCCCAATTTTCATGTGATAGGCCATTTTGAAAACCTAAAATATTAGAATGTGTATAGAATCTTTCTTTTGTAAAAATCTGTTGTGATTTTTACCTCGTGTATTCAAAATCCACCCTTTGGCCAAAATGATCAGATATATCCGATAATATAGTATGGAAAACTACTTTATCAATGGGAATATTACTAATTATATTATCAATTTGGGAATGAGAATTGTTTCCTACTCGAGTAGCTTCAGTAGCATGTAGAAATAAGCTGTAGCTGGAGAGGAGATTCATTAATAGATAGATAGATAGATAGATAGATAGATATTTATTTAAATCAATAGACAAAGTACAAAGGTACAAACTTGTATAGATTAAGTCAGGAATTCCATAACTTTAAAAGACTAACAAACAAAACAATGTTCCGCACTAACAATAACAACAAAAAATCCAAAACAACCATACAATATCTGCCATCAGTAATGGATTCATATAATTATACAGTTAGGTGTAGCCGCTCATATATTCAGCAACAGTGTAAAAACACTCCAATTTTAAAAAGTTAATTACTTCTTTTTTAAAAGATTTAATACAATGAATATTCTTTAAATGACCAGGCAACTAATTATAGAACATAATACCAACATAATTAGGGCTATCTTCAAAAGTTGCCCAATTATGAGCAAGCACCCTCAAATCATGTTGACCCCTAGTGTCATAGCTATGAACCTCTCTATTTGTTAAAAAGTCTGAAAGATTCTGTTTAACATAAAGTATTATTTCTAAAATGTATTCACATGTTACCGTTAATAATCCTAATTTCCTAAATATTGGTTTACAGGAGACACGCCTATCTTTAACACCTTGAATAGTCCTTAAAATTCTTTTCTGTATTCGCAGAACTCTAACAATTTGACTGGATCAACCCCAAAATATTATACGATATTTTGTACGGCCATAAAACTGTGCATAATAAAAGGACATTACTACATTTTTGTTGCAAACCTGATTCAGCCTATAAGTAGCAAATGCTATTGAAGCCAACTTATTGTATAGTGCACCGATATGAGCTTCCCATCCTAGACTATTTTCCACATGAATTCCCAAAAATTTAGTTGAAGTCACCTGTTGTATTGATTTGTCACTGTTCCTAATTAACAACGACTCTCTATAGTTATGAGTTCGAGGCGCAAAATTGATAAATACCGTATTTTTGCTGTTAGGAAATAGTCGATTTTCATTAAACCATGCAGAAAATATATTAATCATTCTTTGAGCTTCATTCTGCACAAAAAACAATTCATTGCCAAATGTCATGTAGCTGTTATCATCCGCAAACATTGTTAAATTTCCTTGATCCACAATTTCTAGGAGATCATTTATAAATAAAAGGAAAAGCAAGAGTCCCAGACCGGATCCCTGCGGAACCCCGTACTCTATATCCCTAAAATCAGAACGCGTTCCATTAATATCAACTAACTGTGATCTATTTTGCAAATAGGAGCTTAACCATTCACCAATTCTACCTCTTAAACCATATTTCTCAACCTTAACTTAATAAAAGCTCATGCTCTACCAAATCAAAGGCCTTACTCAAATCCATAAACACACCAATGCACTTTTCCCTGTTGTCCAAATGTTCATACAAACAATTTAAAAATTGCAATATAGCCGATTCGGTGGATTTACCTTTTTGAAAGCCATGTTGTTGTTGACTTAAATGAAATCTGGACAAAAACGACATTATCTTATTAAAGATCACTCTTTCCAGCACTTTAGATAACGTTGACAATACGGATACAGGCCTAAAATTACAAACACTTTTTGTATCACCACCTTCAAATAAAGGCACGACCTTTGCTTTTTTAAACATTCGTGGAAACACTGCATGTTTTATAGATAAATCTATAAGATACTTAAGCGGCCTTAGTAAATTTTCAATTCCTTCTTTAAGCATTCTTCAGCTGATATTATCAATACCCATCGAAAAAGAATTCTTCATGCTTCCAGTAACACTTAATACCTCTCCTTCCGTAGTCTCATCTAAGTACATTGAGTTATTATTACTCTGCAATTTATCGTTATTGTTATTGGGCTCGACTTGCTTTAATGTTTCCCTAATTTCAAGAGGTAAGCTTACAAAGTAATTATTAAAAAAAAGAAGCGATTTCTTTTTTGTCACTTATTTTACCTCTGTGATCAATTCAGTAATTTTTGTTTTTTTACTTTTTGTATTTTGTACATCCATATCAATAACCTTCCAAGCGGCCTTTGACTTGTTATCACAAACATTATAAATATTATCAAAATACATCCTTCTCGCCGCACCCAAAGTTTTTCGGTAATTTTTTTTTATATTTCTTGTACAATGTTTTATAGAAATTTGACTTAATTTCGATCTTTTTTTTTATACAAATCTTTTAAAGTTTTTGAAGGTATTTTTAAGCCCTTAATTATGGTTTAGGTTGAGGAATATTTAAATTATTCTTTCTTTGTTGCAGCGGGAAAGACACATCCATACAATAACTCAAAATACCAACAAACTCCTCACATGCTACGTCTACATCATTTATATTATACAAATTATTCCAATTTTCATTTCATAAGTAAGATATAAAGTCTAAAAAATTATTTTTACTGTAGCACCTAGAGAGCTCATTTTCAGCTTCATCAACACTACAACAAAATTCAAGTGTCTGAGCTGAGTGATCAGAATATCCATTTTGCACCAGATCACATACAACCATACTCCAATCAAAGTTTATGCACATATAATCAATACAGGAAGCACTATCTGGTGTTACTCTAGTTGGAACGTTTACCAAATTTGTGATATCATATGAAATAAACATATCCTTTAAAATTTCTCTTGCATTACTCTGAGAGTTCCAATCAATATTGAAGTCACCGCACAGCACAATCTTACTATTTGAATTTGAACATATTTTTGACAAAAATAAATCAAAGCTTGAAAACAAGTCATCAATATCTGCAGATGGTGATCTATATATGCATATCACTTTTACATGTTCTCCTCTAGTCTTAATATTTATGCCGCATACTTCAAAACTATGTTGTTTTGAATACTTGGAAATGTTTTTTATTTCAGTTACAAAGCCATTCAACCTGCAGTTATATAATATAAGACAACCTCCATTTTTATATTTTTTTCTTGAGAAAGCACTGCCGACTGAATAATTCTCAATTTTTAAAACATTCATTTCACCAGAATTCATCCATGTCTCCGTAAAACACGCAATGTCATAATTCTCCTGCGAAAATAATACCTCATATATATCAATCTTACATTTCGAAGATTGTACGTTTGATGCATAAAATCGGGTACCCTATCACAAGCATTCTGTACAGATATTGATTGCTAAAACACATTTCTAAATTTTCGCCTTTGGATTTCAGCTTTCTTAAGAAATACAGAACAGTTTCGGTCAAAACTTGAATGGTCAGTTTTATATGTTGTCCTCAACTTTCTATTTGAAGTTATGCAATTTACGCAACATAACTTTGAGCTACTACAATCTTTGGTAACATGATCTTTATCCATACACTTAGAGCAAGTAGTTACATTTTTACATTCCTCTGCCTTATGATCGTATTTTCCACAATTAAAGCACCTTAACCCTGAATAGTGCTCAAAAACTCTGCAGTAGGAATAATTTACAAATACTCTCTGGTCTTCGCTGGACATAATTAACTGTAACGTAAGAGGATCACATTCTACTATACACATATATCTTGTTTTCATCCTTTTTACAACAACGACCTTAAAAAACTAATGTTCTTAAAGTACGACTTTCCCTGGATAAGTCAATGTTAAAGTCACCACATATAATGAGGAATTTACCTGGGTCATAAATTTCATACAGGAGGATATTGAGTCGGCTGATAAATTCATGAAAGTTAGCCTGTGGAGATCTGTATAGATATAAAACAATAAAATTATTACATTTAGAACAAGGAGTATTCAAAAATTTTATTCATAGGAATAACGAGTAACTAATTAGACTGTAGGGATCCAGGTTAGTGCTTTCAATGTCAGAACCTCTCATCCAGTGTTCGGATAAACAGAAAATGTCTGGCTTTCTTGAGCTAAAAGGACACCAAGCTCAAGAATTTTTTTGTTTACACTTCTGACATTTAAATGAGCAACACTACAAGCTGCGTTTTGTTCTCTATTTCGATGTATTGTTACGTTTTCATTGTTTATCCTATAAAATTTCTTCCAAGAGCCAAATTGAATCTCTATAAAGCAACACTGCTGATGCCAAAAAGATACTTGGTAGATCGCCTCCTTTAACTCTGGATCAACTCCATCCATGAGGCATTTTCCTCTGGGATTAGGGTTTTTAACTAGACATTGCTTAACATCAATTTCTTCGACTTGTGTGGTTGTGTTTTTAGCAATATAAGCCTTTACGATTTCCTCTGTAATGCTCTCTTTCACTTTTGATATGAAAAGTCATATTTTCTTATTTCTATTAATGGGTTTTATAGCTTCAAAATCTCCAAAATCGTCCCTGGATCCCATTTTTTTATTCCGATTTTGCTTTTTAAACGAGTTTCCTTTCCTTTCGTTGTTTTTGTTAATATCGCTTCACGCGCAACGTCAAGTTAACTTCATTTCGGAGGCCGCGGCGCTGCTGCTTCTACCCATCATTTGGTTCCTCCAAGGTGGGATGTTGAAGTACCGACGAAAAACTGTTCTGCTCTTGTGGCCTTGATGATTCGTTGTCTCTTGGAGTATTCTCGGTGTTGTGGTTGCCAGTCGAATGGTTCCGTTTCTCTCGAAGTTTTGCAGCACTGGAGGTTCAGTTGGAACAGCTGTTGACTTCATTGCTGCGTCAGCTGATTTGATGGCAGGGGGGACTTTTTCTCGGCTGAATATGCCCGGTTTTGCCAATATTGGAAATTTTCTGCAGCAGAGCATTTTGGGCTTCTAGTCCGATAATGACTCACTTCAGAAGTGTTATCCTTGGAAATATTGAAGCCTTCCCCATCCTTATTGATCTCGCCAAAATCAACATGAACTGTGACTTGGAAATTCACAAGGTCGACATTAATTTTAGTTTCTGCTGTAATGCATTCGTTTTCACAGCACTTTTTTGATGCGCACGAGTTATGGAAATACGTAGCACAGTTGTTACATTTAACGCGTTTATTCACCGGGCGACTTTTGCAAAATTTGCTGGTTCCATGGTGGATCGACATCATCACCATCCGCCATCTTGGAATTTCCGGAAAGACGTCAACCTATGAAGAAAATGTTCTCTACACATACTAGAAACCTACTTCAATATGAAAGTTTTGAAAGTCCTTTCATTTACGAGCAGACACTGAACGGGCAAAGCTGTCTTGCAATGCTACAAACTGAAATAGTTCCGGCAATTAGAGAAGTTGTTCTGCCAATTGAGTTTAAGAATTTATGGTTTCAACAAGATTGATGGCTCGCTCACAATTCTACGGAGGTGCAAATATTTTTATCAGAAACTTGTGGTGAGAGATATCAAACAGTAGAACAGTGCGTTGGCCTGCCAGATCTCCAGACATTATTCACATTGACTTTTATTTATGGGGAAATGTAAAAAATGAAATTTATAAATTCTGTCCACCTGAAAATGTATGAATACTTGAACAACGTGGTGCGGGATGTACTATCAATAATATTAATCGGAACAATCGTCAGCGCGTTGATAGAATGGTATTCCTTGCTCGTTTAATGCTGCTCTTTGAAGCCACCTCAGCTTTCTACTAATTTCTGCGACTTCACGTTGAAGCTCTTCCGTCCACCAGTGTGGTAGTTTGTATTCAACCTAGATATAACCTTCGATAAAATGCATTACAACATAGTTGTATCCAAATAATGTTAACATGGTTAACTCAATTTCGATAGAATTATTATTACTTAACCTAAACTAACCCAAACTATATATTTTTCAACTCAGGAAAATACGGCCAATTATTATAATGGATACAGGGTGTTCTACTAAAAATATATTTCTGCTTATTTTTTAGTTATCAAATCTTAGTTTGTTTATTTTTAAATGTCCAAAAGAGATAGAGTGGAAAAATATTTCAAATTTCATATAAACAGTTATAAGTGGGTATCAAAACGTAAAAAAACCCGTTCAAGCTTTTAAAAAAATTATTTGGGTATCACTTAAACCCAAACCAAAGTTGAGTCATCCCTGCACTACATAGCGGCCATAATTAATCGTTCATATTGTAATATCCGAGATAAAAGAGGTGAAACAATGCATTTGTCGCAGGTATAAGATTCCTGGGCGACCGGGTATCAAGATACATACAAATATAACAAATGACTGTAATCTATCATTCGGAATGAACACAAAATCTGTGTTAACTTGATGACGCCCCGTCCTGCGAGCATGTCAGTGCAACATATACACGTCGATTTAATGATAGATATCTCTTTAAACATCCTTTTGTTCGGATCTTGCGACACAACCAGCGTGGGCTTCATTTATTTCCGGTCTTGGGCGTGGCGAAGATATTAAGACTAAGGCAAAATTTTCTTTTTATTAATTAGAAAGTTAAAGAATCTTAAATAGCTACTAAAGAATTTAAAAGCTTCAACATTAGTGCTGAAAAGTACATATTGTATCATCCTCCTCGTCAAATCTAATATGCTGTCAACTTAACATCATCAGACATCTCTCCGAATAGGGTCGTGTGCAAAATACTTTTTTCTACTAGCGTGCGCAAATCGTCACTTCTCCACACAAATCCTCAAAATAAATGATAGTTCGACAAAATCGGAAGAACATTCAATAAATGGAAGTCATCTCATCTAAGAGGTACAATAATGATGACCGTAGCGCTCCATAACAACCAAGTACCACTAAGACATTTACCAAAGTCATACTGTCGCATCCCAATTCTGAAAAATAATAGTACTTCCTTTAGTAAACATTTTTGAAATGGATATTTCGAGGATGCATTTGGCGGTAACCTTCCGAGTAAATTTTTGGCAACTCTCCAAAATCTGGATGTTTTATTTGAAAAATTAAAAGACACTTACAACAAAGAATAAAAGGTATTTAATAAGTGGTGGAAAATGAGTGAATAGCTTAAAAGAGGAAGATTTATTGGCGTATTTTGCCGAATTTTCCAAGACTATCAAGCTAAATACACTTTGGTCCAAATATTCGATGTTAAAAAGCAATATTGAAATTGAAAAAGACTTGGATATCAGCAGGTATAGTATTTATAATACTCATTTGGAATAACTCCATCTTATCAATCATTAATCAGGGGAAACAAAAATTACCAACAAAAATGAACGTCAAAAGTTTGATGTCTGCTAAGTCAGTCCTTAAATAACGCAAAAATGTACTGTCAAAATGCGATATTCCGATGAATCCAAAAAACTAACCCAAACTAACCCAAACTAAAACTAACAAAAAATATTAAGAGTACAAATAAATATATAAATCACAAATCATCACAAAAATTCTTAACAACACTTTTATATGACTGCAAAGACAGTCCAAAGATATCAATATTCCCTGGCAATGAATTCACTTCCCTGCTCATTCTGGATAATGGAGCGTTATGGGCATAATTAGTTCTATGATACGGTTCATAAAAGAGGCGATGACCCCTAAGCACTCTCTGTGGTACAGAGATACCCACAGCGCCCAAAAGTTCAGGAGCATCAACCAATGAGTTGACCACTTTGTAGAATATAACCAAATCCAGATAAACACGCCTACTCGATAAAGATGACAACATTACGAAGAACATTACACTTAAAGCTGTGAATCTTAGAAAGCAAGTTTGCACTTTCTCAATCTTATCCTTGTAAATGTCATATCTTGGTGACCAGACTGAAGAGGCATATTCTAGAACAGACCGAACGACCGGACAATATACAGACTTAAAGCAGTACATGTTACTAAAATCAGCAAGTATCCTCTTAGCAAAGCCAACAAGTTTCAAACCCCTGCTCGTTATATGATTTACATGCAAATCAAAGTAGAGTCCTTGGTCAAGGATCAGTCCAAGATCCTTTATGTGATCTGAACGGGCTAGTACTGAGCTATCCAGAGTATATGTATGACTTATAGAATCTTTTTTTCGAGTGAATGTAATTACTGAACATTTCGATAAATTAAGCTGCATGAGATTATTGTCACACCATTGAGTAAAATTACTTAGGTCAGATTGCAAAGCCCTGCAGTCCTCTAGCCCATTAACAACTTTGAATATCTTTAAGTCGTCAGCATAAAGAAGACACTTACTGGATTCTATAGAACCTTCAATGTCATTTATGAAGCAGTTAAATAGAATGGGTGCGAGATGTGCACCTTGAGGAACACCAGACGTGACCAATATATCGGTAGACTCAATCCCCCAATCTTAACTCTTTGAGTTCGATTGAAAAGGTAACTGCCAATCCATTCAAGCAAAACCCCATGGACTCCCATACAGTTAAGCTTGTTTAAAAGAAGCTCATGATTTACTCTGTCGAAGGCCTTGGAGAAGACGGTGTAAATAGCATCCACCTGACACCTCCTCTCCAATGCCTCCAACAGATGCTGTTCATATACCAACAGATTTGTCACTGCAGAGCGCCCAGAAACAAAGCCATGTTGGGCTGTAGAAAAAATATTGTTAAACAATGGGTAAATCTTTTGATGGACAATTTGTTCGAATATTTTTCCAAAGATAGAAAATTTTGAGATACCCCTATAATTCTCAACATTAGATTTATCACCACTCTTGTGAATGGGGGTAATATAAGTCTGCTTCCAAGCTTCTGGAAATTTTCCAGTTGAAAGGGAAATACTGAAGATATCACACAAAATGGATGAAAGGATATACTGGCAGGTTTTAATAAAAGAGGGTGGAATACCATCTGGTCCCTGGTCCCACCCCTAATTTATTGTTTAAATGGGAAATGGCCTCAAATACATCAGAAGGGGTTACCTGTAAAGAGCCAATATCAACTGATCTATTTGAATAGGTGAGTGGTTGCGGAGTATAGTGATCTACAGAATAAACAGATTGAAAAAAAAAGTTTAAAAAGCTCTAAAATATCTGGTTGATTATTAGAAGAAGCAGTACCATAGAACATTGAGCTAGGAAAGCAGGCATTTCTTTTCTTTGCGTTTACAAAACCCCAAAATGCCCTACCATCCTCACACATGGTCCCCTCAATATTTGAAATATATGAAAAGTAAGTGTCCTCATATAATTTTTTACATGATCTCCTTCAGTCAGAGAACATTAAATAGTCTTCAGGAGAATTTGTAATTTTAAACTTTTTGTGAGCCCGCTTCTTTTCAAAAATTAGTGCCCTCAACTCAACAGTAAACCAGTGAGGAAATGTCCTATTTTTTGCAACCGACCTAGGTACATATAAGTCAAAACATGCATTAAGAATATTATACAAATTAGTTACACTGGTATTAACATCATTTTTGTCAATAAAGCAGTCCCAATCAAAATAAGATAAGTAATTGTTAATTTCCAAGTAGTTGCAATTTTTAAAATCATTATAAGTATAGCTAAATTGAAATTCATGTAATTGTTCAGACATTGGAATTTCTAAGTTTAATGCTGGGTGATATACATCACATTTAGAAATAGAGATGTTTGAAACCTTTAGCTTTACACCTGGATTAGCACTAAAAACCAAATCCAAGATATTACCAGCCAAATTGGGAAGTGAATTCAATTGATACATATTTAAATAGGCCACATAATCCAACAGAGTCTCTGCATTCCGGTTTGAGCCACTCAGACATATAGGAACTGCTCCAAATTCATCAATCTCCCAATTTACATTTGGTAGGTTAAAATCCCCACATAATAAGATCTCATTGTGGGAGTTATTGTCCAGGACATATTACAGTGAACTACAGAACTGTTCATAGATTTCAGCAGGAGAGGCAGGAGGAATATATACACATCGAAGGATTAGGTGAAACCGATCAATGGTTAGCATAACAAAGACTTGTTCGATATGATCACAATTCAACCGTAGCTGGTATGATAGTTGATCCTTGATGACAGCAATCATCACTCCTCCACCACGAGTATTAAGAATGGTGGTTGCAGGGCGGTAGCATCTATATAAGGTAAATTTGCTCAGGCCAATCTCAGCATCAGATATTTCGTTCCTAAGCCATGTCTCCGTGAAGAACAATAAATCATAATCATCAATTTCTGAAGAGGCATTTATATCTAGAAGTTTGTTATTTATGCTTCTTAAGGTCTGGTAATAGGCTGTTAGGCTTCTTACTTGTTTAGGCGGTGGGGCCCTCCCCTGTGAAAATTTGGTCCTCTCAAAGATTGACCACTATTGGAATGGTAGGAAATAAAAGGTTTTATTGTTACTCCCACCGGCCACAGGTCACTATTCAAGAACATACCCTGCAAATTCGGCGCTATATCAATCTTGAAAGATGCCATGTGACCGAGTTTCGAGGAGAGACTTTCACAGCTTAAGATATCAATTTTATGAGACGCTAGGTGCGATTTTAAGACTACAAAACTGTGCATTCAGGACTAAGATTGCCAACATACATCAGTTTTCTCTCGAGGGCAGCTGAGAGGGATGTATGGTTATTGTTAGTACCTCTTATGACATGAGAACTACTTTTAAGGGCATCCTGGGCATCACTGTGGCTTTTGTTTTTACCTGCTAATTCACAGTCATCAACCAAACTCTGGACAAGACCCAATTTAGCAGCTCTGCTTTTTGAGTTAACCTGCTCAGAATCATTGGAAGCACTGGGACCATTATTTATCGTTGCCGTGTTTACCATCCCAGATGGAGTCATAAACGGAACCAGCTCCTTGTTTGAATCAATAATTGCTTTAACTGCCCCATTAAGTTTATTAGAGATAATTTCAGTATGGTTTTTTAGTTCCTCTGCTACAACATCAGTCGAGTTCCTCTTGGGTAATGGGTCATCTGACGGATCAGCAATTTGATGAGGTTCATTGCTCACGTCTTCCGTTTTAGATCATTCAATTCTCCTTCCAAGATAGAGATTTTGTTTCTTAGTAAGGGAATCATAGTAAAACACTCTAAACAATTGGGGCAGAAGTGACGTAAACATCTCTCTTTCATGATAAGAACTCTGATCTCGGAACTCGTCACTCCCGAACAGAGTCTACAAATTATTTGGCGACACACATCGCAAGGAAGTCCATGCAATGGACTTCCTTGCAATAAATGCAATAAGGAATGCATACCACGGGAAGACAAGAGTGAATTGTCTTCCCGTGGTATGCATTCCTTATTGCATTTATAGCACATGCCCATGTTGAGGTTGGAAGTGAGCAAACATCCGTAAATAGCCAAAAAAATCACTTATTATCTGAATAGACAAAAGGCAATGGAATGGTACTTTTCAGAGCCAGCACTTTAATTAAACTTAAACACCGAAAATTTAAGGCAACAAAAATTTTGTAAACAAACATCAAACATAACCTTAAATATCTTAATGCTTAATGTAGAAAGTTATTTTTAAAATGATTTAGGATCTGGGCTTAAGGCAATTCAAAAAGCATCCAAAGCCCTAAGAGTTCCACCAAGCACATTATACAGCCTAGAAAATCCAAACAGAGGAACGAATTTAGAATTTAGAAGGTGTATGTCTGGAGACGTTTACCGGAGCAAAACTTGAATTACCAAGAGAAGTAATTTACAAAATGTATCCTCGAAAGGAATATATTACTTTAGAAACTATTTACCGGCAATTTATTACAGAATCACCAGAAATTAAGATCT
This sequence comes from Pissodes strobi, assembly GCA_016904865.1. Classification (NCBI taxonomy): domain Eukaryota; kingdom Metazoa; phylum Arthropoda; class Insecta; order Coleoptera; family Curculionidae; genus Pissodes; species Pissodes strobi. The sequence continues at coordinate 45,950 of MU186509.1, read as the reverse complement.
CAATAAGTTCTTTATATTTGGGAATTAAGAAAATGGGCTTTAGCTTCAAAAAGCAGGACGTAAAAAAATATTTATTGGAAATGCCTGGAATCAGAATGAAGAGTGATTTTATTTTTAGATAAAAAATATCAAGTTGCTAAAAAAGAGAACATATATAAAGTGGGGAGAGAAGAATGTGAGAAGATGATAGTAAATACAGTAAATATTAAAAAAAAAACTGGAAGTGGGATATGTTACGTTATTTTGTTCACGCCGGAAATAAAAATGGATTTGTGACAAATGCATCCAAAATTTTTAAATGGAATAAAAAAACAGGTGATTATCACGATAATATGAACACTGTAAATTTTGAGAAGTGTTTTAAAGATCAGCTTATTGCAAACTTAGAACCATCCTTAATTATACTGGATAATGCAAGTTATCATAGTCGTCTAGAAGAAGAAATTCAGAGAAACAGCTGGAGTAAAAATGACTTTTAGAATCGCTTGGAAAGAAGAATATTCCTTTTTCAAATAATCCTTTCAAAGATCTTCGTCTTCTTCTTCTTTCTTATATAATAAAAACGATATAGGTAGGCATTTGCCTACCTGTTTTAACCAATCAAGCCTCTTCCGACGTTGAGGTCCAGCATTCCTTCCATCGTTTTGGTGGTCTTCCATGTTCTCTTTCCCGTTGGCTTGTTAAGTTTTGCTTGTTCCAGCATTTCCTTTTATGTCTTATCCATTTTCCCACATCCTGTATCTTGCTCTGTCCCCTAAGTTCTTCGCTTCTTCTCATCCTATCAAGTAAGGCTTTTCCATGTATACTCCTTATCGTCTTCATTTCCACCGTTCTCATCATTTGCATTGTTTTCGAAGTGTCTGGTCTTATTCTGCTGCCTACAACTGCTATTTTGTATATTCTTATTTTACTTTCAATGTTGAGCTATTTGTTACGTCATACAATGTCTTGCAGACAGCCTGATATTCGAGATGATTTCATAGCTTGTGATCGTACTTCATGTTGCAAATCACCGTCGCTGGTTATGTCCGCTGCCAGGTATGTAAACTGCCTGACCTGTTCTACTACCCCTCTATTTTTAGTTTGCACCTCAGTGGCTCTTTGGCTGTTACGAGGCATTAAGTTTTGCTTGTATTTATAAGCATATTTCATTGTTTGGCTTCTTCTAAAACGGTGTTTTATCCACAATACCGAAACAGAATTATTGCACTCGACGCGCGTTTCGCTAACTATGTTAGCATCATCAGGAGATGATTAAAACAGTTTTAATCATCTCCTGATGATGCTCGGTATTGTGGATAAAACTCCCTTTTAGTGCATGTTGCCGAAGGTTTCAAACACCAACATAGTTTGGCTTCTTAGTTAAAAGCATGGAGAAGTCTCTGTAGGTTGTCTTCTGAATCAGCGATTATTTGATCCATAACCAGTTTAAATATAAAGGGGCTGAGGAGGTCACCTTATCTTATCCCTCCATTTATTTTTATGGTTTCAGGTGTGAGGTGTCCTATTCTGATGTTTGTTGTGCAGTATTGGTTTACGTCGGAAATTAGTTGGATTATTGGTGCGTCGACTCCTTTTACTATCATGATTTTGATTACGTCAGTGAGTCGAACTCGATCAAAAAAGCCTTGGTCATATCAAGCAGCAAGATGCTGTTAGCAGGTTTATTATATTCTCGAGATTTCTCGAGCAATTTGTCTAACTATAAAAGTTGCATCGATGATTGATCTGGTTTTACGCAAGCCTTGCTGCTCTTCTCGAATTTGTATTTTTCTTCTTCTAGTATTAGTTTAGTGAATGTCCTGAGCAGGCTGTTAAGAAGGGTGATGCCACCCTCTCTCAGGATGTTTTTTGTCCCTCCTAAATATGGGGATTGTAGTATTTTTTCCCCATTCATTTGGGATTTTTATTTGATTTATGATGTGCTTGAATATGTTTTTAATTTCAATTTGTAGCTTTGTTCCTCCATATTTCAGCATTCCGTTGGTTATTTCATCCGGTTTTTCAGTGGTTTTAAGATATTTTCTATTGCTTCCATTTTGATGTCGATTTCGTGTTCTTCCTCGCTGTCTATTACTTGTGGAAAGTCTTCCTCTTCTGTGGAATATGATTTCTTAAAATATGTTTCCCATTCGTCTCTCGGGATTTTGTTAGTTTTGGTAGTGTCTCTTATTTCCAGTTTCTTTCTGCTTAGTATTCCCCATATCTTTCCTTGGCATCCATATTTATCCCTTTTCATTCCTTTTGTGAATCTTCCCAGTAATCCTCTCTTATATCTCTGGTTTTTGCGTTTACTCGGTTACGTTCTCAAGTATACAAAGTCCCATTTTCGTGGTTTTTATTGCGGACATAATTTATGTACGCGTTTTTCTTTTGTTGTGTTACTTCTTTAACTTCTGGTGTGAACCACGGGATCTTGTTTGCTCTGTTGACATCAACTTTCCGCTTTTTCACCGATTCCGTAACATTTAGAATATTATTTTTTAAGGTATCCCATTGTTGGTCGATGTGATCTTCTTCAATGATTGGGTTTTGTTGGATTTTTTCTGCTAGCTGGTTCCTGTATAATTATTATTGTATGCTTCGGTCTTCGAATGATTCTATATTGAATTTATGATGTAGTGAGGTTTAGGTCTTGGTGTGCTAGGTATGGTTAGTCTAAGCTTGCATAGTTCCAGTTTGTGGTCATTGCCTACATTAGCTGCATCGAGTGTTGTGGACTTCCAATATCATCTCTGGTGTAATTGATCTGTTTGTTATAAAGTAATCGATAAAAGATGCTGTTTGGAATTCGGTGGAAAAGCAAACAGTGCCAGAAAAAATTTATCACTTTTCAAGTAAATGCCAGATTTTAATGTATTTCTCTACGAATGTGGCTTTGACCATTTAAAACACATATTATCTAATGGATAAGTCCAAAAATTCTTGGTGTCACCCTTAACCACTTTCTCCCTTAATTGACTTACGATTGCATCTACCAAATTTCTTGATGGAGGTTGGGAAATCACTCCAGGTTAGGTCCTTCAATTCCTCTTTTTGCAAGATTTCCGAACCAGAAACCTTTTTTCATCGCCTGAGAAAAACGTGTTCTTTCCCTGTGCAAATGGAATTATTCCCTATGTCGACAGTGCCAGATATTGAATTTTTTTTAATAATCTATGGGTGGGTTTTATAACCAATTATTTTTCCTGCAAAGGTAGTATATTTTACTGCATCTGTCACGTCGCCCTACTACGAAGCAACCCCAAATAAATCTTGCAACATTTTCTCCATAGATAGCTTACACATGCACGATAAAAATAAGTGACTTCCTTCCATGATATCAGATATTTAAAATATTGCATTTAATGAATAAAATGCTGCAGAAAATAGTGACGTTTTCTTACGCGGAGCAGAGAGAGAGTCAAAGAAGCACCCACACCTCTACTCTCACCTTGGCTTTTGGCTGACCGGGCGGTCGACTTGTTTTGATTAGAATCTGTAAACAGAAACAGAGTTCAGTTCGGTTTCGGTTCTTCTAGTTTAAATTACCTGCCCGGGTCTGATTGATGGCCCTCTTGTCAATGCTGCCTTTCAGATGTGCTTGCGTCTTTTCACTCCATTGTGGAAAGAAGAGTCTGTTATACAGGCACGTACTCCTGATATTTCCGATGATTTTCGACCGATAAAGAATATTCACTGATATATGTAATATCTATTTTATTTTTTTTGAAAATGTTCATTTAATGTCAATCTAATGGTACCCAAATGGATCTTGTACTTATGTCGGTGTATGGAGGCATTTCTGCGATAGCTTTCGAGTGACTGTAGTGGTTTGGACGCACAATGGAAGATTAACCTACATTTTTTAACTTTTTGAAGATTTTTAAATGTTGATTAGCGAGTTAACACAAGCTATACAGGGAAGGGAAAAGGTTTAGTTACCGGGCAGGTATTTGATGTCGTATTCAAGGTTTTTGGGTTGCTACTTTGGAGTGAAATTATTTTGCTTTTATATATATTTTCTACCATCAGCAAAGTTGATGTATAGCAAATAAGTCTGTGACATTTTGTAAAGTTATAGGTATTAATATGCTCTATAAGTCATTCGTCCGCATATGTCGACATATATCAATGAGTTAAGTATAATGGATCTTGTTCGTGATTATTTTCCTTTGGCAGTGCCAGGGTGTCATTTGTAGCAAATTCTGTCAATATCTGCCTAAATACTAAGGTCAAAGCTTTACCGCCTCACGTTATCACTGGTGAATAAAAAAGTTTGCGACATTTCATTTAAGCACAAAATTGTGAATTCTTGTATGTTCGGCATACACACAAAAGGAAAATACCACTCAACGAGCGATGCGTGTGCGGAGAAGATGGTGGACGTTGAACTTCATGTTCATGCGATGTAGGTTGGAATTGTCGGGAAAGACGTTACTCGGAACTCCAGTCCATAGTGAGGCAGTCCTCCAGCCAACAGCGATGTTCTAGGTGTTCGCAACTGAATCGTATGTTGATGAGCAGCTTGTGCCTGACGGGTGTTTCTGTTTGGCATAACTCTGGCTAATAATAAGTGCATTCAAACACCTTTCGTAGTAGTTTCGATGGTAAAGAGGTCGGTCCGCCACTTTTCTTCACAAGATGGATTGCTCTCCTCTGTATGGAATCTAATATTTTGAGCAAGTGGTTGGGTGCCGAGCTCCACACATGGGAACAATATTCTAGAGATGGTCTTATCTGGGCCTTATAGAGCAGTAAGAGCTGATGAGGTGTGTACAACTTTCTTGCTCTATAGACTGTTCTTAGCTTTTGTGCTGCTGCCTTGGCGATTTTGGTGGCGTGATTATGCCAAAACATGTTGTTCTCTCCGTTGATGCCCAGCAAGCTTATGGATGAGGCCATAGCCAGTGTTTATCCGGTCATTGATAAGTCAGTCCGGCGGTGTTTGCTTTTTTTGAGAAGACAGCTACTTGAGCCCTTCTTGCGGTAAACTGGACATTGTTTTCTTCAACCTATTTTTTTTTTCAACGGGCTATTGCCCAATATAAAGGATATTTACAAATAATTTAAAAGTTAATCCTAAATCCTAACCTAAGTATCACAAACGTAATTTTTTGTTAAATTATTTAGACAGTTTATTTATTTATTTATTTATTCACCTATATACAGACCTTGCCCATTAATGTACAATATTATAAAACTTTAAAAATGTATATTTGCATTAGACATAGTACCTATATGAACATTAACAAACATTTTAATATCTAAAAAATACAGCCTTCATAATTATCATAAGAAGGAAAAGAACACCGTATCACTTATAAGTAACGAGATACATAACAAACAACATATAAATAACACTATTTCACCCTCAGTTGCACATGTCTAGAAAATACTGTCAAGGAACATTCCTAACAAAACTCACAAAAGAACTGTAGAACATACCAAACGAATCAATGTCACCACCCAATAAATTAGCCAACTTAGTGGCCCTTGAAATGAAAGACTGTAAACCTAAATTAGTATGCCTATAAGGTTGGTTAAACGTTTGAATATTTCGTCTTTGCCTTTATGGAACATCCAGTCCTATGGAAGCCAAAAGGGAAGGACAATCAACCAATAATCCTAAAAAATATCTTAAGGTCAGCCTCATCCCTTCTAGTGTTCAAGGTGGGCAGAGAAAAGTGTTTATGAAGAATTTCAAAGTTATACCTGAAACCATCAGGAGTCAATTGTAACTCCCAGGTCCACAATAGATGGCACTTCAGTCAATGGAGAGTTGTTGATGATATAGCTAAAAAACGTATAGGTTTTCTTCCTTGAGAAGCAGAAAAAATGACATTTTGATGTATTTAATTCCATTATGTTGCATTGGCACCACAACTGAAGACTCTCCAAGTCAGCCTGCAGTCTGAGGCAATCCTCGACAGATGATACCGGCACACATATGTCGTTAATGAACACATTAAATAAAAGAGGACCCAACTGGGATCCTTGGGGAACCCCTGAAGGCACAGTGATCTCTTTAGATTTGAAGTTGTGCACCCTCACAATCTGAGTCCGGTCCCTGAGGTAGCTCTCAATCCATAGCAGCACACTGCCACCAACACCAACGGCCTCCAATTTTTGAATCAGGACAGCATGATTTGCCCTATCGAAGGCCTTAGAAAAGTCGGTATAGATAGCATGGACCTCACCAGAATTATCCAAGACCCCCGACAGAAAGTCTATATAGATAAGGAGACTAAGTTCAGAGGACTTCCTATTAAGAAACCCATACTGCTCCTGCATGATAGTGGGAGATAATACGCCTGACAAAGTTGCAGTGACAATCTTTTCAAACAGTTTTGGGATGGTGCTAAGATTACATACTGGCCTATAATTGGTAATATCCTCCCTGTTTCCAGATTTGTATATAGGGGTCAAGTAGCTGACCTTCCAAGATTCAGGAAACAAACCAGTTGATAGAGACGTATTCAAAATAATATGCAGAGGTCGCGAACTCATAAAACTGCAACACTGCAAGAAAGCAGGAGGAATTCCATCAGGACCATGCCCCTTATAAGCTTTCAGCTTCATGATTTCGTCAAATATTACAGAAATCGGAATATTGAGTTCAGTAAGAGAAATCTGGCTTAGAGATATCTCCCTAGTTCCATTCAAGCCAGTGGCACCACCATATACAGACTTAAAATATTCAGCGAAAAGGTCAGGAAGTTGAGGACCCAAATTACATTATTCCCCACCATAGAACATAACTGAAGGGAAGCTTTCAGCTCTACGTCTAGAATTCACAAACTTCCAGAACTGCCGGATATTTCCACCAATCAGTAAGGAAGACTCAGACAAGGCCGCATATGCTCTATAACAATGTCTCGATAGATTCTTGCATTCAGTTCGAAGGCTGCAAAAATTTAAGTAGTCCAAGTACCTATCAGTATTCTTAAAAATCCTGTGAGCCCGTTTTTTAGCAATAATTTGTTGTTGCAATTGAGGGGTGAATCACTTAGGAAATGTTTAGAAACTTTTTTTTTTGGCACAGTAATATCAATTATAAAGTATATAATGTTATAAAAAATTTCAGTCATATGATCAGGCGAATGGGGCAGTAATAAACTGTCCCAGTCTACCAGACCCAAATAATAATCTAAGAGAGGAACATTCAAACCCTTAAAATCATAGTAAAACTCATCACCAAATGGTTCATTAGAGCTCATTTATCCGAATGAGTAGGGGGGGATGATGATCGTCCATAGGTACCAACGGATCGTCCGTAAGACTAGTTGACGAGTTAGCACTGTCAACTAGCACAAGGTCCAGTGTTCGTCCAAGTCTGTTGGGAATTTGGTTTACTTGGAACAGATTGTGAAAGGCACACATAGCACCAACAGTCAGAGCAACTCCAGCTTCATGGGGATGGGCATCCTGGGATAGAGGAGCCACCGAGAAATAATCCTCTAAAGTCCACTGACACTTAGGCATATTAAAATCTCCCAAAATACATAACGGCATCCCAGCTTTCTCCACAACAGACTCGACACTAGAGCTAAAGCTCTCATACATTTCCCTTGGTGAAGCTGGTGGAAAGTACACTGCCCCTATAATTAAAGATTTAGACATAGATCCCACTTTAATAAAAACATGTTCAACATCTGTAGGGTCAGATATCAGTGCACTGCCAATTGATTTCAAAACAGCAATCAATACCCCACCACCCCTACTGGCTGTACTTGTTCTTGTCCCTCTATCACATCGATAAACATTATAATCAAAAAACTCAAGCTCGGCATCACATATATCCGCACTCAGCCATGTTTTCGTAAGAACAACAACAGGATAACAATTTGCAATGATGTTGTCACGCAGTAAAGAAAGTTTAGTTCGAATCCCTCTAACATTTTGATAAAATACCTCTGTTTCTCCTTTCCTAACAATTAATGAAGAACAAGGTCCAGAAACTAGTTTTTTTTCTGCACAATTTGAGGAATACCATTCCTATATTTGATGAACACATTTTCACCCTTGTCCCTATGGTTCTTCAACTCAGCCGACAGCTTCTTTTCCATTTCCCTCTGATTAACTGTAAGATCCATATTCACAAAAATATTTTTCCCTTTTAGTTTATAGCATGCCTTGATAAGGTTTTGTGCAGCATTAGGAGATTCCAGAGTCACTCTCAATGCTCGATTATTGTTCTTATTTGACCTACCCATTCTGGTACATCCCAATACCTTTGGAGACTGATCAGACAAAATTCTAAGAATGTTGTTTGCCTCCACTACGTCATCTCCCTCTGGAACATTGAAAAGCATAACATTATTAGCCCTCCTTTGTCGTTACTGGAACTCAGTAAATAGGTCTTGTTCGTTTGTAAACAACGGGACAGTCCCATCCCCAGAGCCTGAAGTTAAAGGTAAAGTTGGATTGGGCTTGGGAGGGACTTTCTTGATGGCCTCCACTTCACGACGAAGCTCCTCCACTAGCTTAATAAGAACTGGAACCTGTTGAAGGCCCTTCTGGCAGTCTTGATAGCGGGCGATTTCCTTTTAGTTCTATCACTTTAATTTCGGATGCATTTAGGCTGAAACAAACCTTGGCGACTGCAACTACCACATAACAGTATTTCGTTGATCAAAATCTCACCATTACACTTACTACAAGATTCAACCATTTTGAGGTTAGGGATCGGCAAACTTGAAAATTTGATTACTAGTGGATAAAATTTGTTACCACCAATTGTATCAGAAATTGAGTGAAAAATGATCACTTCAATATTTAAAAATGCAATTAAAACGAGGCAACAACAATTAAACCAAATATCAATTTGATGCCACATGTAAACAATAACATAACCGTATTTTATAATAGTTAATAATAGACAGTGAAAACGCAGTACAAGTGTAACAATAACAACTCAAATATATAGGGACTCAAGATTCTTAAGTTAGGAAGTAACATAGCAGTAGCAAAAAGGAGAGTCCATCTTTTGATAGATAGTCTTTTAGTTCTGTCTTAAAAACTTTTTAGTTTTGAAAGCAATCTAATTGGGATAAATAATTATTTGCTAGTCTAGCTGATCGAGTCAAAAACGAGTTATGTCCATAGTTAGTGCAATGGGAATTAACTTAATTGGTGAGAGGGAACATGATGCCCGATTTTACATGTGAGCTCAGGGCTATGAGAATTAGAGTGCAATAAATTATAGAACATAGTGAGATCTCTGGGCATCATACGACGAATCTGAAGGGATGTAATATGAAGAAAATTCTCCAATTCTGAGTAAATGACGTTTTTAATGCCATGCTGTCAAATAACAGATTCACATTGCATAGAAAATGAGAGTGGTGGATGATAAAGGTCTATTGGGAGTAGATCATTTTCGGCCTCAACTACCATAATGTATCTATATTGCAAAAACACTAAGTCTAAACAGCTATCGTTAACATTTCCGACCGTGTTTATCTGGAAAAGGTTATGGTAGGAGCACAGATGTGATAGTGTCTGAATGGATTCAATTTCAGTTTGTGTGCATCCTGCTGAGGGGGTCGCCAATGAAGCTAATTTTCCTGTTGGCTAGGTTAAAGTCATCCAAGCAGTGGCGGCTATTCAGCGGAAGTAGTGGAAGTGCCACTTCCTCAAGAACATGTAATTTAAAAAAATACATTTAATTCATTCATCACTAAAAAAATATATTTTAAGATTCAATGATAAAATTTTCTTAGTTTATGAATAATCTGTTTCCCGTTACCCCCTAATAACTAATAATTCAATTATTTTCAAATATTAAAATCAAAGCTTCATCAAACAAGAACAAGAATCTCGCCACGTGCACATTGCCCGTTAACTCCACTATCGAATAGAACAGAGGTGAACCCACATGAAAATGTCTATTTCTTTTCGCATACGCGCCGATAGCAGTGACAATCTCATTATCATTTGTGTAGACCTTTAATATAAGGAAGAGGCATCGCTCGAGAGCCGTCGAGTCATCAAAAGTATAAGCGCAACTAGTTGGTTGCCATGACAACGATGACGTCGTAATGGTCGTACATTTGGTTGGTTTGCAATGATTGGAAGAGCTGGCGTGTAGCACTTCCATTCTCAGATCAACGCGAAAACACGTTGTTTCGTTTATTGCGAGTTTATTAGGGGACATTCGGCCGTGAATTCTTGGAATTATTTTTTATTTACATTCCACAGTTGATCCATTATAGTATTATACAAGAGATATTTTCTATATATTCTAGTTTTAGTGTGTTTTTCGTAGACATGTGATCTGTATTAGCAACAAATCATTTTGTCGCTAATACAATATGAATATATTTTATTTTTTGATGCTTTACCTAAAAAATACCGGTAATAATTATTAAATAATTTTGGCAGTTTGGGCGTGGACCCCAAAAATTTTTCGCGCTGTTTCTTCTGTCGATGTCGGTAGCTCTTCCCCACTTTGCAAAGCCGCGAGCCGCCACTGCATCCAAGACGCACAATTTGTGATCAGGATATTCTTCAGATAGTCTTTCCAGGTTTTCTCCAAATTCTGCATATTTTTCAAAGTAACACCTGGGTGGGAAGTCAGCTGTGGCAAGATTGAATTCCTTCTTATTAAATTCGATTTCTATAAATAGCTGTTCAATGCTTTTGGTTGCTGGTAAAATTTTGCTAGTCACCGTTTTACAGACTGCTATCAGAATTCCGCCCGCTCTTGCAAACCTACTAGTGTCAGTGGATTTATCCTTGCGGTATACATTATAGTTAAACATCTGGAGCTCAGCACTGTCTATGTCATTCGTCAACCATGTTTCACTGAAAACTAGGATATCATATTGAGAGTATGAAGCATTCTCAAAAACAAGTTGAAGCTTTGCGCGCAGGTCCCTAACATTCTGGAAATATATCAACATAGACGAAGTGATAGATGAATTGTTTTGGAAAGGCCTATTTAGTTTTTTTAACGAGTTTAGGAGTACCATTCACACACCTTAGAATAAGGTCAGTTTCACCATTTCGCTTTCCCCCTTCAGCTCGTTCTTAAGAGCATTTACTTCAGTACGCTGTTCTGTTGTAAGGTCAGCCTCCAAGAATATTTTTAGGCTTCGGTCTATGCCAGCCGCAAAGACTGATGATCATTCTTGTTACGCTTTCCAATTCTCATCGCACTAACAACATTTATGGGTGAACCAATAAGATCTGTTAATAAACTCTTTGCTCTAGACAAATCATCCACCCCATTGTCCTCAGGAACATTAAACATCAAATTACAGGACTGCCTCTCTGACACCTCACGAAGGACCTTGCCATAGACAACCGCTGCGCTGTATCCACTTTCAATAGCTTTTACAGAAGTAGTAGAAGTGTTTACTTTAATGACGTTAAGATCCCTTTTTATATCATCAAAAATAGTCTCAAAACTGGTCTTTAAGCTCTTAACTTCAACGCTCATCACACGGATTTGTCCCTCAAATTCATCTATTCTGTGAGTGCTGGCGATTTTAACTTCACTTAATGTATTTTCTAGGGGAGTAACGCGATTGTTTAGAGTAAGTGCGTCTTAAATCCCTGGTATGCAACCGCCTCACAGGTAAGGAATGGTTCGGGTAGACAACACCTTATCTCAGTGGAACTAATCCCAGTACAACCCCTGCATAATACCTTCCTGCAAAAGTCACAGTCACCTCACCTGCATTCTTTGGCTCCTTAAAAAAAAGCGCAGCTTGTAGAACATTTGTAGCATGAGGCAGACATTTTGAGGTTAGATTTGGATTTCTCACACTATTTCCGCGTGAAACAAAAACAATGCGATTCTTATATTGATATTGATAAATTAGATGACAAACCAACGTTTCACAACTAACAGAAACAATTTTTGATGAGAGACTCGAGAAAATTTTTAAAATTCAGGGAAGTAAAACATTACTGTTATTGATTTAGAAAATAGGCATGAGGATCAATTCAAAATTTATTAAAACCTTATATGTTTTCAAATTTGCTTTCTTCAACTGCTTGTAAAACATGTTGTTCATCAACTGTCTTAACTCTTTCATTTCTACTTTTGCTAACGGTACAGCCTCAGTTTGCACAAGGGGCAAATTTGGGGCAATTTAGAAAAACTGTGGGAACTGTGGGGACCTCTTCTAAGCGAGGTCTTTGCAAAACCACAACAATAATCTTACCTATATTAGGCTGGTGTTGAGAAAGCTTGCCAATATATTAATATCTTCCGCAGAATCATGTTTACATTATTTGGTTTGCAAACTTTCGTGCTGGGTACTACCCTACCGTTTTCGCCACACGTTACCATCATTTAGCAACCCGTCTTCCGCCATACTCTTATCGTGTAAAGCATTCTGACAGTCACTTAAATCATTATTTACCAGAACACTAGCATGAAATGTTAAATACAGTTAGGTTCGAAATGAAATGAAATATTTATTGGTATTAATACACTAAAAAGTGTTTATACAAGTCACAAAATAATACAATGTTTAGAACGGTTAGCATAACATTCATTAATGATCATTACACAATTAAAATAAATTCCTATAGTTAAGAACATTCACATATTATAAAATATTATACTGGGCATACACTAGATCAAGTTTAAAATAACATATCTTAAATACCACATAAAAAGGTCATAAAAGCACTAAAAATACTAAAAAAAGAACATACAATTGAACATACTATTTATAAAATGTTACTAAGTCTACTTATAACATGCTAGAGAAATCATTCTCAAGATAGTCCTGTAGGGAATAGAACGCTTTATCAACCACATAATTCTTGACAGTTTTGGAGAACAAGTTGTCCTCCATCATCCTTCTTACATGCATTGGGAGAACATTATAAAATTTAACACAATGGTAGTCAGTGCCCCTTCTTCTTCGTGCGAGTCTGTGGAAATTAGGTCTTATGTTCCCACGTTGTCTGGTATGGTGGTCATGGAGGTCAGTATGATATGAAAATTTATATAAGTTTGCCCTCAGGTAGGATAAGCAGTGAAGTATGTAGGCACTTGGAAATGTTAGCACCCCCAGATCCCTGAAGCTCCGGCGACAGCAGTGTCGATACCTCAGACCGGTCACAACACGAATGCATCTCCTTTGCAGTCCGAAAATTTTGTTCGCATGGGATGAGTGACCCCAGTTGAGAATAGCATAAGTCATGTTAGATGAAAAATAGCCATGGTACGCCGTTATAAGTGTAGGCAGGGAAACAAATCCAGCGAGACCTGTTATAAGGTAAATAATTCTGGGTAGTGTTCCTGAACATAAGATTCCCACGTAAGACCGGGGTCCATGCAGACACCAAGAAATTTCACCTGTGAATCGCATTGGAGTGGTGGATTTTCAGTTCTGAGACTGAAGTTCATATTTTGGGTCTTGGAGATGTTGAGACTCAGTTTGTTAGCCAGAAACCAGTCAGTTATGTCACTTTGCATGCTCTCAAACCAGGCAACAAGGGGGTCAGTGGGATGATAACTTAGATGTTTGTTGTATCATATGCAAAGAGTATCAGGTTTGGATCCTCTCTAAAGTTACAAAGGTCATTAACATATATTAAGAAGAGCAGCGGCCCCAAGACCGATCCCTGTGGGACACCATGGTTTACAGCCTCAACGTTTGAGCATTCACCGTTGAAGGAGACAAACTGAGTTAGGTCGGACAGGTAGGACTTTATCAGAGCAACACTTCGATGATCAAAATTGTAGCAGGCTAGCTTCTCAATTAAAATGTCATGTGGGACACAATCAAAAGCCTTCGTAAGGTCATAGAACGATGAATTTGAATCAAGACCAGCCTCTAGACCCTCCGCCACAATCTCAACGACGAGGTTATTTATTGCCGAGTAGTTGATTTTTTATTTCGAAATCCATATTGGCTTTGTAAAAAAATATTGTTTTCTTCAAAAAAGTTGATTGAAAAATTTGATCTTTCAGGATTGATTCATAGATTTTAGACAGAATGGGCAGTAGAGATATTGGGCGATAGTTAGAGAAATCATCAGCTGTTCCCGTGTTTTTGAAGATGGGTATTACCTTAGCTTTCTTCAGCGCACTGGGGAAAATGTCATGAGCAATGCACAGATTAATAAGTTTGGTGAGAGGATAAGTTATGACATGCTTCAAGGTTTTGATGATTTTCGTTGTTACATCAAAACAGTCCTTACTGGTGCTGTTTTTAAGGTTAGAAAATTTTTGACGAACCTTATTGAGAGTTGTTCCATGAAAGAGGAAAGGCTCAGTGTTAATGTTTTTGGGTAGGAACTGTTCAAATAACTTATTTGTTTTGGGCAGATTGGAAATCACATTATCAGCAATATTTGCAAAAAAATTACTGAAGTGCTGAGCATTTAAGGCAGAGTCCTGAGGAGAATTTGACTGCCTCGAATTTTGTTTTATAATTTTCCACATGGCTATCCGTGGCCTGGGAGCATTATTTATGACATTATCATAGGCTTGCCTTTTTGTTTCCTGAATCTTAGTTCTATATCTGGATTTGTAATCATTGACTTGAGTGGACGGAACTAGGGCTGGATACTGCTTATTGAAGATGTGGAGAGTGTGGAGCCTTTCACGCATCCCCCTCAGCTCATCATTGAACCAGTCCATGACAGTCTCCCCACTATAACTCCTGATATTGGTTCTTAGTGGAAAACATGACTCAGATGCATCTGTGATAACATCCACAATCATCTGAAACCTGACATCAATGTCAATACTCGACTCACCGATGAAATCCCAGTTTACCTCGTCAATGCGGTTATACAGTAATAAAAGACCTTCCTGGGTAATTGGCCTATATGTGATGGGGCTTTTGTCTTGCTTAGTTTTAAAACCGGGATTAAACGAAAATATAACACCCCTGTGATCAGAGAAAAGGTGTAGTTCAAGAGGCCTGCAAGAGGACTTCTCAGGCATTATGCTGGTAAATACATTATCAATACAAACATCATTCCTAGTGGCGAAGTCCACTGACTTATTAAGGCCAAAAGTCTACAGCAAAAAAATCAGCTGTCTTGAATTGTTGTCATTATTATGAAACTGAACATTAAAGTCACCTGTCAGGACTATGCTAAAGGACAGATCCAGCTTACCCAGAGCCTCAGCCAGACGCTGCTGAGGGTATCTCGAAACAAAATAATGCACTGAAGAGCAGTTCATTATCCAAGCTGTGTTACCGATGCAATCGAATCAAAGACGCCGCTTTTGTCTAAAAATGAAAAAATACCTTAAATTTTTCCTTTCGTGTATGAAGCTGCTACTACCACTTCTACTTGTACCTGAATGCTTTATTGTCAGGACCGTCTATAAGTAGTATTGGGCCCCGAGCACAAAGATTTAGAGGAGTTCTATTTGGAGAAAAGTGGTAGAAAAAGGGGCGTGACCAACATTTCTTGCATGCAACCCTTTCAATTAAAGCATTTTTTATGTTTATGTCTGTAGGTGTGTCGCCATGCTTAACATCAAGGGTTGGAAGAGGGGTTCGTAAAAAAAAAATAACTTTTTCTGAGAGATTTCCCCTCAAGCTTCAGAGCCTTAAAAAACTCAAAGCTCGTAAAGAGCATTGTTTATTCTACATAAGAAACTCTTATCGTTCACATTATTTTTTACCCAAACGAAGCGATGCTTAGTGAATGTTGATATTAATCAATCTACGAGTCAGAAATCATATTTTGAAAATATTTCGAGAATACACCGAACAATTCGTTGTAGGTATGTCGAAATATATCATCTATATGCCAGATAGTAAAACATAGCCATTTTTGTAAATTCAAAATATATCCAAATAGTTTTGAACAGAATAACTTAAAATGATGGGTTCGGCCCTGCTCAATATATCTTAAGCGGCATCGCTTTGAGTGGTCTTTATACATTGTCTTCAAATTTTGCCGTTTTACTCTTAAAGAGAAATTGTGCCAAACCAATGGAAAATAAATTGAAAGCTTTGACTAGAAGTAATCTTTTTCGAGACTTTGATTTGCGACTCAAGTTTATGTATGGATGCACCTAAAATAAAACGCGATTATAAATTATAAGATATTCAGTTTTATGAAAATATAACGGCAAATAATGATAGCATGTGTTAATTTTCAGTTATTTTCTTTAATTTCTACCAACATTTAAAATAAGGGCAACACTATATTTTCCATGGCTTTAATCGCAACTAAATTTGCTTATAAATACACTTAAAATTATATACGTACGTTTTTTAGAATATACATTACTGCATACTTAGTAGTGATGCATGCGTCAGTTTTCCTTTACTTATTTAATTTAGGAATCATTATCTCTGGATTCTCCTGGTGTTAAATTTCAATCCAAAGCATTTGATTGGGTGTGACATGACGAATTGTTAAGTAAATTGACAGCATATGGACTACCACCAGCATTGCTTCTACAGCTTTCCAATTTCTTAAGTGATCGAAGCATCCAGGTTGGTATTGATGGACATCTCTCAGAGGAATTTAAAATCAATGCCTCAAGGGTGTATATTATCTCCCACACTGTTCCTGCTCTATATCAACGGTCCCTTAGACAGGACAAACAATTCTATTAACAACTTTGCAGACGACAGCACTCTTATATCTTAATTCATGTTGCTTACTCCAATAACAGCTCGTTTCCAACACGAGCGAGAAAATCAGATTGCTGCCATGAATGAGGATATGAACCCCATCGTGGAATGGGGCACGGAAAACAATGTACAGTTTCACGCAGGAAAGACTCAAGTAGCTGTCCTCTCAAAAAAAGCAAACATCGCAGAACTTGACCTATCAATGACAGAACAAATGCTGACTCTGGCCTCATCCATAAGCTTGCTGGGCATCAACGTAGAAAATAACGTGTCGTAATCACGTTGCCAAAATCGCCAAGGCAGCAGCACAAAAGTTAGGATTACTTTATAGAGCAAAACAGTTGTATACACCTCGTCAGCTCTTACTGATCTATAAGGCCCATATAAGACTATCTCTGGAATACTGTTCACATGTGTGGAGCTCGGCACCTAAACACTTGCTCTTTTGCTCAAGATATTAGATTCCATACAGAGGAGAGCAGTCCGTCTTGTGAATGATCCAGAGTTGACTAAAGACCTTGATAGCGTCGAACATCGAAGAAAAGTGGTGGACCTATCTCTTTACTATCGATACAACTACGGAAGGTGTTCGAACGAACTGGCACTTATGATTCGGCCCAGAGATTTGCCAAACAGAAACACCCGTCAGACACAAGCTGCTCATCAACATACGATTCAGTTGCGAGTACCTAGGACGTCGCTGTTGTGGGACTCTTTTGTCTGGAGGACTACCTCATTCTGGAGTGGACTTTCAAGTAATGTCACATCCAAATACCTGAACTTCGGAACAAGCCCAGAGATCACTGCTACATACACTTCGGAGGCTGCAATGTAGTAGCCAATAGATTAATCAAAGTTTTCGAACATGCTGGTTTATAACATCCTACCAAAAGGTTGGTAAAGGTATGTCGATTATACTTCAGTTACAACTCAGGAAAAGTTGTGTTTTGTTTTAATTCACCGACTCCTGAATTGTGTTTAAAGTAGAATCGCCATCTGATAATGATTTCCAGACTTCTTTTATTTGAAGGTTAAGGTTAGCAAGAGTATACAGTGCCACATATGGGAGCAATAATAGTTAGAATTGATGAAGGGAATGGCACTTAGGTAAATTAATAAACAAAAGATAAATTAATTGTAAATAACTCCAAGAAAGTTGCAACAGCAATTGTAAATGCGAACTTATGTAGGTAATATTGGCACTCTCTTTGGAAAAAAATATCGCACTTAATAAGTCACTTAATTGTAAGTGGGCAGACACTGTTTAAGAGTCAGGTGAAGTCCTTATCTGCGTCGCTATCATCTAACGGTGATCCCTCGTCTTCGGAATCTTCGCACCACTCGCATTATTATAACGATCTTTACTGCCGATCCACTTCCAGTCAACTCTGCCTCTATAATCTTTCCAGTTAATAACGCACAGGGATTCGTCCGTTTTCTCCCTTTTGCTCCTCCTAGGAGGAACTGTTTTTAAATGCGTGCGCTCACTTGATGTGGAGGGTTCCGGGTCGACGGTTAAGGTGGACGGCTTGGTGGTAATCTCCGTCTGAGCAACAATGTATGCATGTTTTCACCGTTTTCGTTTATTTTCATTTCCTGTACCTCGGTGCTCCCTCAGCAGTTCTACCAGGCTGCCATCCAAGACCCTTTCAATATTCTGAACGTCTTCTTCCAAACCATCGGGAATGCGCTTTAACACCTCATCTGGATTGACAGGGTGCAACCCAGCTGCCCTAAAACCAGACTTTGAATTGTTGGCGATCAATTTGCTGACACCTTTCCACAGTCTCTCTAAAAGTATGAAACACTTCCAAGATATCTGGTCTCTCTTCTTCAAGACTCCCTCTATACTTTTTCATGGGTGCAAACACTGCAATATCAGGTGCGTTACATTAGGAGGAAACGGCGTCATATATAGTTTTTTTTCTATAAACTTCTATCACTTCAGGTGAAAAGTGGTAGATAGTAAGTTTATCGTGAACACTTTATCGTCAGCTTCTTTAGTCGCCTCAATGTGTGGTAGAAGAAACTGAAATAACCACACTGGAAGAGGTTCATATCAAACCAGCCAATAGGATTATTACCATATTTGGTGTCAACTGAGTCATCGTTTGTCCAGTTGTCATATAGGTTTTGCGCCTTATACACAAGACAGGGTCAGACAGGGAGACACAGTATCACCGAAGCTGTTCACTCTGGCAATGGAGGATGTTTTCAAAAACTACCCTGGCAGACAAATGGTATCAATGTCGACGGAAAATATCTGAATCATCTCCGATTCGCTGATGATATTGTGTTGATTAGTAACAATATAAACCAGTTAGAAACTATGTTGAAACAACTAAACGAGGCATCGATACAAGTAGGCATCAAAATGAACTTAACAAAAACCAAAATTATGAGTACGCAGAACACCAACGTCACTATAGAAGGTCAGGACATAGAAAAGGTAAACGAATACATATACTCGGGACATAAAATCATGTTGGGTAAGGACAACCAGACGGCAGAAATTTCAAGACGATTACAGCATAGTTGGGCTGCGTTTGGTAAATTGGGCTACATATTAAAAAATCGAGAAATTCCCAATGGTTTAAGTTTAAAGCGACAGGTCTATGAAAAATGCATTCTCCCGGTAACAACATACGGGTTAGAAACTATGGCACTCACCGTAAAAAGTGCAAACCGATTACGCACTACGCAACGAGCGATGGAACGGGCAATGTTAGGCGCAAGCTTGAGGGACAGAATTCCGAACGAAGAAATTCGAAGAAGAACCGGTGTGACAGACATCATGGCGCGAATTGCAGAACTCAAGTGGAGCTGGGCAGGGCACGTTGCCAGACAAGACTATTGTCGATGGACAAATCGTATTACTTCCTGGCGACCAAGGGAAACAAAACGAGGAATCGGAAGACCTGAAAGAAGATGGCTAGACGACGTTAAAGAGGTAGCAGGACGAGCTTGGTATCGCCTAGCCCAAAACCAAACATCGTGGACAGAATTAAAGGAGGCCTACGTTCAGAAGTGGACAACAATGGGCTGAAAAGAAGAAGAAGAAGAAGAAGAAGAATACACAACCATGGGTGGGAGAAGATCCCCATTATCGTTGCCGCACACCATTAGGCTTATGAATGTACGTGAGTGTACCTGAACACGTCCCATCTGGTTTGCGTTTCTAGGCACCACGACTTTCCAGGCGCCGGGGTTATCAGTGATATTTGTGTCATCGTAATTCTGGAAAATTGTACTCTTTATGCCCTCAAGGACAAGACCGGTGTTACTAACAAAATTAAAGATGTCTCATCTGTCGACCGATAATCTGGATCGTTTGATATTTGACGCTAATCGATGCTTTTCGTAAAAGTACTTAAAAAATCTGGTCCAGGTCGGTTGTCATTAAATATTCCAACCACTTTCCCTTGCTTAACAAGATATTTTTTGTCAACATCAGTCATATCTAGCTTCGTAAGGGTGAATCCCCAGACTGCAACCGCACCGAGCGTATTAGCAATTGCATCTGCTTCCTGGGCAGTTAGCACGGTTGGTTGACCAACGGGTTTGGTGTTTTTGCTATTTTTTTTTACATACCGGCGTTAACGGCATAAACTGCTAGTTGCAAATTTTCATCTGTAAAGTCTCTATATTTTCTGGATCCGGGGATCCTTTCATTCGTTCCAACCATTTTAGTCTACCGCTTGCCTGTCCAATTACCTGTAACGAAAGAAGTGTTATCAATAAGGAAACAAAAATTGAGCTTCAGGTAAAAAACACTAAAAAACTAATTGCGCGTATGTGACCACGTAGCCCCCTTTTAGGGTATTACGCGTTACACTATATAGATGTTCCATTTCTAGTTACTATGATTGTTAATCACTTTGTTGATTTACTACAATTTCGTTCAAGATGTGCTAATTATTTAGGCATATTCGTTGAAGATTAAAAAAGGGAAAATCTTATATGTCCCTTCAACAATACAGGTAACGGTACCATGCGACTAAAATAACGTCCACGTTCGGAATGATAAAATGAAATCTTTGAATGACTTTTGTTTAATGTCCGTTCACAGCGGTACGTCTACAAATGACCGCCTAAAACCGGCCGCTCTTTTTGTGACCATTCTTCTCTAACGAGGACCTAGGTCGTTTGTAGGCCGGCGCTGTGTCCGTCGATTGTCTGATGTTATATATGAAAATTCTAGAGAATTTTTGGCCTGTTTTACACTCATGCATTATGGATGACACGACGCCCTGCAGATGACCATTTCAACGTCTCGGTGAAAAAATATGTTTGCAATACAGGGTTAACATTCAGAGTAAGATTATAAAGGACCGCCACCAAATTTTACACAATGGAGGGTGTAAGAAAATTGTTCCTCATCCTTGGGGCAAAGTTTACTAAAGTTTGATAAAAATATATTTTATTTAGTAAGCTTTGCTTGGGGGATCTAGGTCGCCGTAAGAGATACGAATAGACCAGGCAAATTTTAAAAAAATGTACGTTAAGTGTGAAGTTTTTGCGGACATTTATTTTTTTGTTGCAAACGATAGCTCTTTTATCATAGAATGCAAATCTAAAAATCCCAAAAAATCGGAAGTGAGCTAAAGCCACCATTTAAAAAAACATGGCCGCTCGCGTTATTTATTATTATTTTTACTATTATTTCTATAATTACAGTCCAATTTATGTACGTCCGATTAAATTCCGTGACACGCGGTACACGCCTGGCATTGGCACCCCCACTCCATGTTTATGAAATGATAACTATAATGACACTTTTTCTAAAAGCCTCAAAAGCTTTAAAGATGATGCTTCCATTTTTCTACGCTGTAGGTCATTTCCATTACGCAAATTCTGCTCACATTTATATACAAAATATGAGCAAATTAGAACAAAGTATGCCGCCTAGTGAATTTAAGCTGTTTTGTGATAAAGGATATTTTTTATTACGCATGCATCATAATCAACGATTATCGCAAGCGACAACGTGCTTAAAATGATGTTTATGATGCGCCTACTTCTTTAAAGGTTGCTATAGAAACATTTGATCTACCTTTTTTACCTAGATATTTAACTGCCGTTTAAATTACTATATGTCAAAATGAAGGAACACATTTAAAAACAACATTGCTTTATTCTAAATAGTAACTACGTAACTCAAAAAAGTAAAACATTTTTGAGAATATGATGCGTTCGTAATAAAAAATAGCGTATTATATACGTGCATAAGAGGCCTTTAAAGCTCTTGCGACTTACAAAACACCACGCTGCGCGTTAATATAATATATCTTATGCATTAAAACATTTTGGTGAAAATGTCATAATAAAATTGTGTTAGATGGGTATACTAACATCCCTTCTACAAAACATGAATAACATTGACTAAGAAAGAGTAAGAAAATACCAGTTGAAATTAATCTCAGCGAATCAACAGTCATGCATATAAGTAAAGCAGATTTCTAGGCGATGAAAAAAATAAATTTCAATTAATACAACTACTAACTTAGAGAGCAATTTAGAGAGAACAGTATAGATAAACTACCAAAAGTTGGTTATGAATTTCTCTCCTTTATGAACGGATTAGAACGATGAGAAGGGTCCCGAGACATTAATGAAGAACGATATAGATTTTACAATATTGGTATAGCTAGCAGACGATCGACAAATCTTTTGATTTGGCCGTTCTCCGCCCTGCCAAAGAAGCACTGAAAGTAGTGTTTCAAATAGTGATTACATTAATAGCAAATTGTTTTCTTCTTTATTTTCACGACCTATCTTCAAGTAGAGCAATGGATGGGAAATTTCCTAGCCCCGGATAAATTTGGATGGAAGGTATCAAAAAATGGAATGTTTGCAATCACAGTGCAGCGATCTCCTGCAGCAGAAGAAGTATTAAGTCTGATCTACTGTAAATGTCGAAACGGCTGCCAAAAAAAAAATGTGTATGTTTACAAGTCGAACGCTGCAGATCTATGTGCCTTCACTTCCATGGGATAGACTGCAAATATGCTTGTGTTCTGGACGAGAATCTTCTGAATGACTGAGTTTTTGTAATAAGCAGAATGTAAAGATAGTTAGTGGTATTAAAAAGTAAAATGTAAGCCAAAAAAATTTTTTTCTTTTTCAGTTTTTTGTGTGCTTAAGACCACACGAGCGAAGTGAAAACTTCAACAAGCGTGGTCATCGTTTTGTCAGAATTTCGATCCGAGCCTTCGTTGCACAGATACGGGTGAAAAACGGGTTTTCCTCCAAAATCCCCCCTAAATTAGAGCCCCGGTCCCCCCCCTCGTATTATATAAGGTGGCCCCCCCATGGGGCGCACTTACCATAAAAATTTCGACCCTGTATCTATTCCCGTTTTCCAGAAATTAATTATTTAATTTATTAGTTTTTCCTTCTCCCCTTCCCTGGACAAAACGGGGGGTGGTACCGAGTCCCGTTTTCGTCCAGGATCTTCTTTTTACCCCGGCTACATCCCCTGAAAAGTGCGGCCCTCTACCTATAAGGGAACATGCCAGAAGAAGGAGCCTTACGTTACATATCTGAGCGTGACGCGTGACGGTTGGGTCTCATTCAACCCCCACAAAAAAAACGCAAAACACGCACAAAGAAGTTTTCACTTCAAAAACGTTGAAATTAACCTAAGGGGTAAGAAGATATTTAATTTTTTAAAATTTGAACGGTCGGCCATGTTTTTTCAAGATGGCGTTTTTAGCTCACAACGGATTTTTTAGGATTTTTGTATATTTGTTCCTGAACATAAAACCTATCGACTACCATTGAAAAAGAAATGTCCCCTTAAACTTCATTGAAAAAATAAGATTTGCCTGGTCTAGAAGTAGTTTAATTCCATCGTGAGCCCACTAACAGCCGTTAGCAAAGTTTGAAAATAGTCGCTTATGTTTGAGATTTCTGAAAAAAAAGATGGTACCTAAGTAACTATCCTCAAATTTTATTTCGGGGTGCCATCGACGTTTTTAATTTTTTAATTTACGGATCAGCACAATATTTTATGGAAATATGTCTCTAAATCCTAAATGTAAAATCCCTTTATTTTACATGATGATTATATCAAAATATTTCTTTAAGTCTTTAAATTTCATGAACCAAAAAATAGCTTTTAAAATAATCAGTTAGTGCTGCAACCAGCCTTAAGCCTTAGGTGTCAAGTATGCAACCTTAATTGTTAGTTACTCATTAGGCCAGGTTTGCTCGGCGGATTAAATTTTTTTAAAAAGCGAGGCTTTATGTCTTGGCAGTTAGGGTATGGGGCGCAACAATTTTTTTACAAGAAATTTACCAATGATTATTGATCCTTGAAAGTAGGGTAATTAAATTTAGAAAAATACCCTGTAAAAGAATGTTGAAAATTTTTGAACACAGATTAGTTATTAGTTTTATTGCAATTTACCAAAATAAATATCAAGATTACAAATAACTTATTTGTTTAAAAATGTAAACTTACACCTACTCTTTCAGGACAATTAATCCTATCTCATATCAATTTGAGGTTATGGTTACGCTCTTCAACCAATAAGAAGATTCTCTTGTAAGGTATCTCACCGATATTACAACCTACTTGTTTTCATATATGATTTGTAATGGCTTCATTATTCAAGTGTTGTAAAAAGGAACACCCAAATTGGTTTTGTTTGATCTGCAAAAATATTTTTCATAATAGCTGCTTGAAAAGAAGTTCTAAAAAGTATACAGTTATTAGGGATAATCTCATTTGGTGCTCTGTTGATTGTGTGAATAAAGCTTCAGAAGAGGAAATGAATGCATTGGATGATTTGAGGGCTATAATTGGTGAGTTAAAGTCTGAACTTGAAGCAAAGACTAAACATGTTGAAAGAATAAAACGCAGTTCTGTATCTTTCGTGGATGAGGCCAGTAGAACTGAGAAAGGGTACCTGGCTGAGATCGATTATCTTAAATTAGCGAATAAAGAACTGAAAGACCGTATAGTACAACATACACAACTGATCACAAAAGAATCTATTTCTTATGTCAGTCGTGAAACTCAAACTGAATGTAGCAAAAGGGATGTATACACAGAAACCGAAGTGCTTGAAAGAAGTACAACCAATGCAATTACTCAAACTGGAATAAATTGTTTCGCAGAAATAGAAGAGCTGACATTAACAAGGCAGGCGTTAGAAGATAGGCTAGCGGAATTGGAGAATCATTCCATCAAAAAGACTCAAAAACTGGAAGACGATTACAAAGATATGTATGATTTGAATAAACAAATGATTGAATCAATAAAAATCATAGAAGGTGAGAATAGAAATCACATTCTGGAAGTAGAGAGACTTAATAAGGAACTAAATGGAGTGAAAGAAAATGCTGCAAATAAGGAGATTATGGATATAGTATCAGTGGTGGCTGAGGAGTGTTTCCCTGAGAGTGTCCTCTCTGAACAGGTACTTCAAGACCATGCAGAAGATATTGAATGTAATGGTGCTACAAAACAAAATATTCTCATACTCTGTGATGACAACGGACTCAACTTATGCAATAAACTAAAAAATAAATTAAAGGACGCTAATGTGCAATCGATTTTTAAGCCCGGGGCAAGATACAATGATACAATTAAGGATATTATTCAATTAACCAAAACATATGGTACAAATGACTATGTCATTATTATGGGCGGTTTTAATGATTTTATATATGGAAAAAGGCCTCCTTTGTTTAGGGAAATTAACCAGAAGTTAAAATTTTGTACTAATACAAATATTATTTTAACCCCAGTACCCATTCATAAAAATATAAATAATATTCAAATGCTGACAAAATTCAATTTCAAACTTGAACAATATGCACTACGATTAAACAGGTACGGGAAAGGTGCTATTGTTTTTTGTAATATTAATAACAAGTGGGGGTATAAAGAGCGAAATGACATTATATGTAGTAGATTAGTTGAAGATTTTGTATCTAAAAAGTTATGTATGGGTAAAAATTTAATATTTGTTGAAATCGCTGATAAAGTTTTGGAGGAAAATCATGGAAATAATTCTTTATGACCTAAGTCTGGGAGCAATCATAATGAGCTAGCTTTTAATAATGGCAATAAGTATAAAAAAAAGGGGTATAGTTTATTATATTTGAATTCTGGTAGTACTCTTGCTAACTTTGACCAAATACATTCCTTAGTTATAAATGTGAGTCCAGAGATTGTATGCCTTTCTGAAACTCACCTGACGGAAGACATTGTCAATACTGAGATTCATATAGATGGATATGAGTGTTTAAGGGCAGACAGCTCAAGTAGATATACAGGTGGAGTGCAAATTTATTTAAAGAATTATATTAACATTATGGAAGTTAATAGGGTATCTGTGGAGAAGACATATTGGTTGTTAAGTGTTAAAGTAGATATTTCTGGTAAGATGTTTTTTGTGGTATGTTTGTATCGTTCCCCTAACAGTAGTTGTAGTAGTTTTTTATCGTTCTTTGAGACATGGTGCAGTGAATATGTTTGTGACAATAGCATTCCTGTTATAATTGTAGGAGATTTTAATGTTGATTGGTTTTCGATGGGTCTGTATGCTGGAAAGCTAAAAGCATTAGTAAACGAAATGGGATTAGAGCAAATAATAAATGAAATAACTAGACCATCCGTGAATGGTGGTACGTTAATTGACTTAGTTTTAACTAACCAAATGTCTGTTGAGTCTAGTGTACTACACACTCCCAGAATCAGTGATCATTTGATTGTATTACTGAAAACCAATATTTTTAAGTCACAGAAGCAGAGTCCACTGTTTCTGGAAACTAGAGGAAAACATATAAATTATGCGCTAATAAATGCTAAGTTACAGTCTGTCGACTGGAAGTTTGGTATCTGTGACATTGACATCAAGTGTGACTATCTTATACAGAATATTTTGCTTGCTCTAGATAGTGTAGCTCCTTTAAAGAAAATTAAAATCCATTCTCGTTTCAAGCCGTGGTGGAATGAAAGGGTTCAAGAAGCAGTAAAAAATAGAGATGAAAGCTATAAGCAATTCAAATCAAGTAAGACAGACGAGAGTCATGCTGTCTATAAAGAAAAAAGAAACAGGGTGGTTACGGTTATCAGACAGGAGAAGGTTAGATATTTTGAGACTAGGGTTGACCAATGCAAATATAACCCATCACACATGTGGTCCGCTCTACGCCAAATAATGCCAACTAGTAGAAAATCACAAAAAATAAATGAAATTCACATTAATGGTGAAATTATTAGAGATAGATCTTTGTTGTCTGATAGGCTGAACCATTATTATATAGATAGTATAAATCATATAATTGGGGATATTGACAATAGTATAGCTGACAGCATAACAATTGAAAACGATTGAATTAATGCTGACACCTTTTCAAACTTTAAATTAATAGACTCGACTTTTCTAAGGGGTGTTGTATTTTCTTTGCCTACAAAAAACAGTCCTGACGATATTAATGTTGAATTGATAAAGAATATTTATGAATCCATTGAGAATCCTTTGATTAATCTAATTAATTGTTCACTTGAGCAGGGGTCATTTCCAGATCAGCTTAAGATATCCACCATTATACCCATTCAAAAGAAAAATAATAGTTTTGAAGCAGCCAATTTTCGACCAATAAATACATTAACGACAATAGAAAAAATATTGGAAAAAGTTGTTTACATGCAGTTGCTAGAATTTGTCGAGAATAATAATCTTATTACACAAATACAATCCGGATTTAGAGCGCGGCATAGTTGTGAAACAGCAATCCAATATGTACTTGATGAATGGAAAAATTGGTGTGATGATAATTATAGTATAATTGCTGTGTTCCTGGATATGCAAAGAGCATTTGAAACTGTTGATAGGAAAATATTGATACAAAAATTAGAAAAACTGGGAATTGTGGACAATGTATTGAGATGGTTTAGTAGTTATTTAGAAAATCGAATGCAGAGGGTTAAAGTAAATGGAATTCTCTCTGGTAGTTTGGGGAATGAGTGTGGTGTCCCACAGGGTAGTGTTCTGGGGCCTTTACTATTCATTTTGTATATTAACGACATTGTTGGTTTTGTGAATAATGTTAATGTTCACTTGTTCGCTGATGATACCCTGCTATATGCCAGTTCTAAAAATTTAGCAGCTCTTGTTCAGAATATTAATGCAGCATTGGAGAAAATAAATTTGTATACCTCCAAAAACAAACTCAAATTGAATTGTGATAAGACCAAATATATGCTCATTTCTAAAGATCATGCGGAACACGAATTCAGCTCTAACTATTCGTTATTTATTGGAACTGAAAGAATAGAGCGGGCCCGCAAGATTAAGTACTTGGGTGTTTTAATTGATGATAGACTTTCATTTAAAGAGCACTGTAACAATGTCATTTCTAAAATAAGTTACAGTGTTAATTATCTAGCTCAATGCTCAACATGTTTGTCATTGTGGTCAAGGTTGGTAGTGTATAATACATTAATGTTGCCTCACTTTAATTATTGCGCCACCATTATGTGTATGTTTCAGCAGAGTGAGATAGGCAGATTGCAAAAATTGCAAAACCGGGCAATGCGGCTGATTCTCTGTTGTAGCAAATATACACCAATTCAGTCAATGCTAAGGGTCTTGCAGTGGTTACCGGTATTGCAGTATATTAAATATAATGTTTTGATTTTCATTTTTAAGATTAAAATTGGTTATGCACCCATATATCTTGTTAACAAGTTGACTTGTAACAGTGAAGTCCATAATTATAATACTAGGCACCGAAACGATTTTATTATAAAACGAAAAAACAAAACATCGACAATGAATTCAATTTTTCATAAAGGACTCGATGATTTTAATAAACTACCAGAAAACATAAAGAACTGCCTTTCGCTGCCTAGCTTTAAAAGAAGTTTGAAATCATATATGCTCAAGAGTTGTAGCCTGTTGGATGAATGAATTGTTTGTTAATTGGGTATTGTTTCTTTTTTTTTCTTATATACTGAATATGTTTTGTATTTATTAATTTGTTTTTTCTGTGTTTTTTTTTGACTGATATATTAATATTATTGTATATAGTTTGTATAAGTTTTATTTATTTGATTTGTTGGTTGACATTTTGGGTTGTTTTACCTTTCTTTATTTATCTCTGTTTTTTTTTCAAGATTTTTTATATATTTACACATATAGTAAGAGTTTACAAAGTAAAAAGGTTTTAGTTGGTATGTAATTTTTATCTTAATAGTGTTTTCAAATTACATATTTCTTAATAGTTATAGTTGACTGTACTAGCAATTTATGCTAAATAAAGGATTTATTAATAATAACAAGAATAATAAATCAAAGCAGCATAAGATACTACTTGTTAATATATGCCTTATAACCTTAATATTTCCCAAATATTATTGTATAGGTATAGCCAGTAAATATATGCAGGTATAAATGACATGAGTGTTAACCAAACTTAACCTAAATCAATCCGTTGGCAGCGACAATAGACGATAAGCTATATCAATAACTCCTATATCGGTATTGGCTATATTCGGTAATTAAGGTAAATATATGTATTTATTAAAATGATAATTTAGGCCAACTACATACAGTCTCCTAACTATATGATCATTAATTTAAGTGATATATCAAGGTAAGAAACATACGATAATTAATGCAAATGACCTATAATCATTTGATTGTATATTCATTAATTAAAATGATATATACCGGTAAGCTATATATGGTAATTAAGGCAAACTACCTACAGTCGCCTAGCTACAAATCGATTAATCAAAAGTATATATAACGGTAAGAAATATACGGTAATTAAGGCATTTAGGTAAATTAAAATTGATTTTGCTTGATTTTGGTAGAATTCTAGACACTGGCGTTTCCGGCGTAGTACGGCTCCACGATGTGGTTGCCTTACCCTGACAAAATAAGACCTCGGTACGGCTAAAGGTCAGGCTACCTCACAGAAGGAATTCGATCCCATAGAGTGAATTAATTCTGTCTCACAGAAGGAGCCTAGGTACATGATAAATAACTTTAGCCATCTTAAATAGAGGCACTCCTGTCTAACATACCTTTAAAAAAGGGGTCACCACACTAGTTCATCCCTGAAATACTGAAATACTGAATTTATTCCATTTTATATACGTATTGCATATACAAGGAAGATATAGGAACTAACCCAAACTAACCCAAACTATAGGCATAGTTAAAAACATACAGTTTAAAAATATATATATAAAAACACAACATCATTAAAAAACAAACAAACAAAAACAGAGTATAGTGAGAATAATGCCCAAAAACTAGTGTAGTGATCATAATCATATTTAGAGCTGATCTGCAAAAAATCTTTTAGGTCGTAGTATGGCCTAAGTGCTAGGTAATTTTTTAGCTTGCTTTTAAAGACAGGGATTTTAGGAGAATTTTTAAGGTCATCGGGTGGCTTATTATATATTTTTATGGACATTGCCTCCGGGCTATTTAGGGTGTTGCTTAGACGAAATTGCGGAGTGTTTAAGTATTTTTTTTGTCTAGTATCCTGAGAATGAATATGCTCTCTGCGATCGAAAAGTTGAATATTACTCTTTATATACGTTGAACATTTTAGTATATATATATGGATACGACAGTCAATAGCTGTAGGTTTTTAAAATGTGGTTTACACGAGTCTATGTGTGGGCAGCCAACAATTTGACGAATTATGTTTTTTTGTGATATTAACAGAGAATTGATTGAACATGAGCTACCCCAGCAAATTATGCCATAGCACAATTTTGAGTACACCAAGCCATAATACAGTGTTAGCAGGGTGTTTTGGTCAATGACAGAACGCAGAAGACGAAACAAAAAGGAAATGAAGTTCAATTTATTGCACAGGTGGTCAATATGAGTATTCCATGATAATCTGTAGTCCAAATGTAAACCCAAAAACTTTATTTCATTGGTTTGCTGAAGGCTTTTGTTGTCATGTATTCTTATAAGAAAGCTTTTGTCAGTAGTTTTGTTTCTTGGAACAAACTCCATTGAATAGGATTTGGAAATATTTAATGAGAGGCCATTATCGTTTGACCATTTAGTTATCTTTTCCAGTGTATTGTTGCAAATATTTACTATTTCCTTGTTTTCCGCTTTAACAATAAAATTGGAATCATCCGCATACAAAACAGGGGCAATGATGGGACTACTTAAAGTTAAAGTTAGATCGTTGTTATATATTAGGAACAATGTTGGTGACAAGATACTACCCTGGGGAACCCCCATAGAGTTTTCTAGTTGTTCTGATATTATACCATCAACCAATTTACCGTATCGAATGCACGGTTGTAGTCAAAAAATAGACCAACAGTTTGTTGTTTCTTATCAAGTGCCCTAAGTATACTATGAGTAGTTTCATAGAGTGCTGTCAGTACTTTTTGATTTGACAAAGCCATGTTGATGTAGCGATATAATGTTATTTAAGTTAAGAAAGAGATTTAAACGTTCCAAGAATACTTTTTCAGATATTTTACCTATTTGATTTTGGACTGCAATAGGCCTATAGTTGGCCATGTCGTCTGGTTCTCCTCTCTTTTTAAATATCGGTGTAACTTTTGAGAACTTTAGAGCTTCCGGAAATTGGCCCAGTTCCATTAACAAATTTAGGAGACGTAACAGAGGTACCTCTATGTATTTAAGACATCGTTTATAGACGATATGGCCGATAATTTTAGAAAATAAATTCCGATTCGGAAAACAGCTTGCTAGCCTTGAGTGTTCAGGTGAGAAGGGCTATCAATTTTAACAAAAAAGGATGTATGCTACCTCAGTCAAGTGACGCTCCAAATGGATAGACCTCTCGAGCAGGTTGGTGCTCCGCAAGTAAGGTCGCGAGAAGTAAGGTAGCGAGAGTATCGATAACATAAATCGATCAGTAAAAGGGGAAAATCGCAACACTGTATTTAATAACATTTACAACGTTACACTGCATATACAAATTGTAAAATATTTATAATATTGCAAAAACATATTTTCCTAAAATACGAAATAAGATTTAGTAAATTGTTTCAGATTCTTGTTCATTTTCATTTACTAATTGCAATCATTACCTACCTATTTAACGGCATCCAAATGTTGCAAGCCATATTTTATTTCATCGTATTATTCCAATTATACATTCAAATTATTCCTGATTTTAGAGGATGTCTATTTATCCCTAATGGTGATACAAAATTAATCCTTAGCATAGGTAACTTTAGTTTTTATAATTTATGAGGATTGTATTGTATTTTTATTTGCCAGTTTTAGGTTAACGTATTTCAGTAAATGACGATTTAATGTAGAGACGTCAACTTTCTTTAAACTTTGTGTGGCTAAGCATATAGAGTGTTTTATTAAGAAAAAGAGAGGCTAAATAATTTTTTTGATCTTGTGACGTTAATTTTACTTTACTTAATAGAAACTTTATAGCGAGTAAAAGTTTTATAACTTTTTATAATTGATAACTTCCATTTCGAAGTTTTCTTCTAAATTAAAGGCAGCAAAACTATCTCTGGAGAGCTTTTTATAAGAGCTAGAGAAATCTTTTAATACAAAAGTTTTAAATATTTAAAATAAATGTCAGGAAAACTCGTTTAACTTTATATAAACAAGTAGCCAACCAAACTTGTATTTTTTTTTTAAATTTGGATTTTTCCTACTATGCGTCTGAAATAAATTGTTTTAGCCATATTGACAAAATGGACTTTTTTATCCGATCGGACGAAAAACGACACCTTTCCGATGTGTTTTCTCACCGCAAAAGTCATGATTCCAGTATATTGTATTCGTTGCATGGCAACATGCAATAACTGTACAAGAATAGAAAATAACAGTCCGGGAATATAACATTCCCGTCCTAGGCCGGGAATGTAATATTTCTGTCATATTCAAACGCCTTGCTTGTCAGATCTGACGTCTATCAAAAGTAACATTTAGCTGTAGTTTCCGTAGCTACGCAATAAACTTCAAGCTCGCTCGATTCAAAACTTAATATTATGTTGAGTTTAAATTTAAAACACGTTTTTATTTACAGTAATATTTGGCTCCTTTAT
This sequence comes from Pissodes strobi, assembly GCA_016904865.1. Lineage (NCBI taxonomy): Eukaryota > Metazoa > Arthropoda > Insecta > Coleoptera > Curculionidae > Pissodes > Pissodes strobi. Next base: position 13,343 of record MU186509.1, on the reverse strand, counting down.
ATAAGTACGTATTCTAATTAATTATCGATCGGATAAAAAATAGTATGTGCAACTCGTAGGAAAAGCACATTCCTGGACTCCTGTGTTGCTGGCCTCGGCTGCGCCTCGTCCAGCAACTACCACAGTCGTCCAGGAATGTTTTGCTTTTCCTCCTAGTTACACAATATACTATTTCGACTCTTCGACAAGCTCTAGAACTCAATTGGTTTGCACTTTCCTACCTTCATTTTGCATAAATTATCGACAGGCTTAATGCTTTCCGATTTAACTCGAAATGCAAAATGTTCTTCATTTCAAATATGAAAGTAATGTCATCTTATGTTATCTGGTGCTATAGCTATAAATTTACTCATTTGGGCTCTATAGTCCACCAGGCAAAGTGTTCAAAAAGTACATTTTTACCGCTAATATCTCGAAAACCAAACATTTCTGAATTTCATACAGAATTTGGCAATGTAGTGATATTCAGGGTATTTCATTGAAGAAAGTACATGCTTAGTACGCTATGCGTTTTCTATTCAAATTTAATAATCTTTATTTAGGTATTTTCGATATAACATTTGCATTCAGAGTTTTTTCTAGCTTTTATAATGATCTGCTTAGAAGAAGTTAAAATATAAGGATCAACCCTACACAATAAAAACTAATATAACAATTGTTTCAGAGAAAAATGATCTTGAACATCACAAAATTGAAAACCTTTAAGGTTGTGGTTAAAAATGAATAACTTCTTGAGGAGGCCCCTAATTTGTGCCAATAAATTTGGAGAAAAATAAATTTAAAAAATCTTCAAAATTAACAAAAAAATGGAAACGAAAAAACAATATGTGCTTAAAAACGCACGCCGTAAGTGAAGCTTCAAAATTTGCTCCAGATTACTCCGTTTACGTACCTAATAAAATATTATGTGGTGGCGTGTATTAAAACTCGAAACTGGTAAGCCAGCCTCTCTCTGCAGCTGGCTTGCCAGTTTCCTTAAGAACCGATCTCTGCACGTTGCAGTTGATGTACACATCTCAGACACATTCACCATTAACGCAAGCGTGCCTCAGGACGCAATACTTTCACCAACTCTGTTCCTCACCTATATTAAACGAATAATCCTTTTTACAGTTTTGCAGATGACATTACTCTTGTCTCTCACTTTAGATCAGACAAACCTTTACCAGCGACTGAGACTTATCACCGCTACCGAAAGTTCAAACTTGGGGCGACAGAAATTTGGTCCAGTTCAATGCAGCAAAGACCCAAGTAGCCACGTTTACCAGGAGGGCCAATACGGCGGGCCCTGACATCATTATGGCAGGATCGACTATTCCTTCATCCTCGTCAATCGGACTGCTGGGTGTCTCGGTTAACAGAAATATGTCCTGGCATGACCTCGTTGCTAACATCGCAAAATCAGCCTGCCCGAAGATTGGTGCCCTATTTCGCAACAAAAAACTGTATACACCGCAGTAGTTGCTCTTGCTCTACAAAGCGCAAATAAGACCGTGCTTAGATTATTGCTCTCATATCTTGGGGTGCCGCATCAAAGCACACCCTAAAGCTGCTAAATTCCATTCAGAAGAGAGCTGTGCGTCTCGTCGGCGACCCGGAGTTGACCCGGAATCTGGATAGTCTGGAACACCGCAGACATGTGGGCGAGATGTGCCTGTTTTACAGATACTTTCACACCTCATCCCTCCCCTGGCAACGCCTCTCAGACAGTCACGGCAGAGGGCAAGGGTGCACCAGTTCGTCGTACAACTGGAAACACCTAGAACATCGCTTTACAAGGTCTCCTTTGTCTGGCGCACTGGATCCCTGTGGAACTCAGTCTCAGGACATCTGTTTCCCCCTAATTACAACCTACCGTGTCAATCAACATCTTCGCATACACAGGGCTCGTCGAGCGCCATAAAATCTTTATTTAGTGTGTGTGCCACTGCCATAAAAAAACATTAGTTGGCTCTTAAAAAAATTAATGTATTTGGCTAATATTTTGAAATTATCAATAATAATATAAAATAAATACGAAAATATCCATAATTTTTGAGAAATTTGTTCCGATGCAGTTTAAGTGGACTGCATATTTTATCTTGAGTTTTTTATATAATGGCATAGCAATGACCTTCTTTCTATTGGCAAATCTTTTACCTAAACCTATGACCTGGGGACAAAGCCGATATTATGGTTTTTCACCGAGAAAATTTTGATAGACTAAGGCACACTACTTTCAACTCCGATTAGTAATTACTAAATGAATTAGAATATCACACATCTGTTAATGCCAGACTAACATTGACACATTGAAAACTCTGATTAATTTAGCGAAAGGGTAAAGTGAGTTTGGTAGTCAAAGTAGTGATTACTCGGAGTTGAAACTAGTGGCCCTAATTGAAGGCCTTGGTGCAAAAACCGGCCAAGTCCACTTTTGGGTGAAATTACATTTTTTCACTGGATATACAATTTAAAGCATCCCCGATCGGTTGGTGCAAAAATCAGACAAGTACGAAGTAAATTAATGGCTTAAAATGCTTAAAGGACTTGGCTGACCGACCATACCCTTCGGGGCAAAAACCAGCCATGTCCAGGAGCTGTTTTTTTTTTTTTTTGGAAAAAGAATATTCAGAGAAGAACCAGAACTAGAACCCCCAGGCGATAGAAGCTGAATTTATGTGGTGGTATTTGAATTTATTTATTCAACACTGTTTTTAAGAAATAAAAATTATCTTAATTTTGCATGTATTTGTTTCTTTTCAATGGTTTGATGCAAAAGTCAGATTAGATAGGCCCAATAACCTGTTTTTCATATGAACAAATGATTTATCGCTATGTGAGCATGATATATTACTCACGTGAAATACGTATTTTCAGCTTTCCATGAGCATGGTACTAGAAGCAAAGACAATATGATATGCTCTCCTACTGGTCGACTCAGAAGGTGTCGAAGTTAATTAGAATTTAGGACTGCAAAATTGCTTAATAGAATTCCCAGAAAATATAAGTATTTTGCCACTAAAGAGTATTACACTGTGTAAGAGACACATAATGTTCAAAAATATTTAATAAGTGCTGTCATTTTATTCAATATTTTATGTCTTATGAATATCTGTATTTGATACTGTAAATGGTTTAGTACTAACACTACTTTTTTACACATGAACTGTTTTACACAAATCATCAATAAATTATCTAATACTCAACTGTGTGAACTACCAAGAACCAGAATGGTCCTGTATGAACCAGAACCCTTCTGCAGTATAGCAAAGCCTATACAAAAAGATAGCATCAAATTATGGATGCAAACGAAATCTCAAGAATGATGGACTATACTATACTATAGCTTGCCAGGTATGAGACAGGTTAAAGAGTTTATCAAAAAGCCACCGCCAGTGTTCACAGAATATCTACTAAGTCAGAAAAGAAGCAAAATTGCAAAAACACAGATCGTGAAATATTTTCAGAGCTATTTCTGGTGCCTCTCAAAAAAAGTCCCAGCGATCTCCTCTAAAGGCGTTAAATTAATAGTTTACCGACTGAAAGATATGACTACCTTGTTAATAAGTACCCACGCGTTTTCTTGGGAACTTGACCTCTGCTTCGAGCGTGGGTTTCGAACCCATTGCGAATCATACGAATTTATTAAAACGCTGCCTATTAAATGCAAGTTCATAAATCCATGCTTTTCTTCCAACATTCATCTGACGTAGCTTTGATTTCAGGTCTATCAACGTGTAGGGTTAACTCTTGATTGCTAATATCAATATATCGGGTGTCTCCGGATATGTTTTACAAAAAAAAAATAAAAAGTTAATCTTTAGAAGATATTTTTCTTGCTTTGGAAATTTTATTTTTAATGGGTGTTTTTAGTATGGCCTAGAAGACATATCTCAACTTTACTAACAAAAACTAATATTAATTTCATTTCTGAAAGAAATGTATGTATTTCAAATTTAATGAAATGTTAATAGATTTGTTAGACGCTTTTAGGACTGGTATCTCTGTTTTATCGTTGTAGAGGATCAACTGCTCCCCCGTCGCCAGATCAGAGGGAGCATTCTACTTTTCACCAATGGAAATATCTTTACCAAATTCGAGGTCACTTCAGGATTTGTTCTTCCAGTTGAGTAAGTTCTTCTATCACTATTTTTATTATTATTATTATTATTATTATTATTATTATTATTATTATTATTATTATTATTATTATCATCATATTCGTTATACAGAGTGATTCACGATCGATGGTAGATTAGATGTTTCGATTGGTTGGTTTCATATTAAATTTAAACTTACCTACTTCGTCGATCTAAAATATATTCAGCGTTGCTGAACTGTCTAATGCTTCATAAAATGTTCGGTTTGTTGAACCAATGAAGGACCGTTGTTGTCATTTGGCAACACTGGCAGTGTTGCGCGCAAGCAGCCATATTGAGGGTATGTCAGTTTGTTATGATTCCATGCATGTGCTGGGCCAGCAGAAAACAAGTGGTTTTAAGATCTGTGTGTGACATAACCTTATTCTGTTCGTGTTTGTGAAATATTTTTCTCATCGTACTTTCATTGGTCAAAATGGATATACAATTTGTGCCAGTGCCTAATTGTAACTTTGCTGGCTCAAATGACATTGATGCTACACTAGAAAGATACCTTGTTTCACTGTGATAGCCAGCAACTCGCGAAATAAAACCAATTTTGCAATGTTTTGTATTCAACCTTGGTGTTGCCATATTTCCAATATGCAAACGCCAGTTTCTACTGGCATCCTATTTGATCTTTTTCTAGGGGGGGTTTGACTCTAGAAGAGGCTTTGAACATGGTCTATGAAGATGGCGTCAACGTTAGAAATATTTATATTGACAATGTATGTCTCTTTGAAGAAGCAGGAAGCAAACGTGAAGCAGTACGAGGTGTTCAAGCAATGGATATCGCTGAAGAAGAAAACGAAAAGTTTTACCCACGACAGAGAAACTCCGCGTAAAGTAGATGAAATTGACTTCTCGAACTATTTAAAGGGTGACTTAGTTGACAAACACACAAATTTTCCAGAACAGAGTTACGAACAATACAAAACTTTAACGCCGATAGAGATGTTTGAATTGTTTTTTGACGACGATATAATTAGCCATATGCTGCTTGATTCTATGAGGGTCCAAATATCCACAGGAGAAATTAGATGTTTCTTGCCATTTTGATTCCTTCAGGATATAACTGGTTTCCAGGGAAAAAAATTTACATGGGGAATGAGATGGTAATGGGTAATCGGTTTTTCACAATTTGGCGTTCCTTTCATGTTACAAATAATGAAACCATGTCGATGGTACATTACAAGATCAGACCGTTAGCCAATCGTTTGCAAAAGAAATTCGAACAATATTACGTTCCGGAATGCGAACTGAACTATGATGAGTCGATGGTTAAATATTTTGTGCGCAACTCTCCGTCAGAGGGAAGTCGTTTCGTTTTGGTTACAAGGTGTAGTGTCTCAACACTAAAAGCGGGTATCTGATGAATTTCAACATGCACCAAGGATCCCTTTACGTACTTTACGCCCCTGCAGTACCATCCGTCACAATGCTCTATGAATGACCCTACGATAAATCCAAATTACCTTACAATTTTACTACGACATTTTATTCACGAACTTCCACCTTTTGGCACATGTAATGAATCGTGACTTTGCCCTTTCCGGAACAATACGCGAAATTGGTAATCGTAAAACCTGCCCTATCGTTTCAAAAAATGACATGCAGATACGCAAGAGAAGTGACATTGATTCGATCCTTGATAGAGACACTGGTATTATCCTTGTGAGATGGTTAGTTAACAATATTGTAACTGTTGCGTTCACATGTAATG
>MU186508.1:64180-89312 GCA_016904865.1 Pissodes strobi | reverse complement strand
TTTTAATGTCATAAAAACAGGCGTTGTTGCCAAAGCCATACTTAGAACCTAGGTCTTAATACTTAGAGAATTAAGCAAAAGTAAAATTAACACACAAATAACTACAGGTCAGACGGTTTAAAATTACAAAGATACACATTAAAATAAGATTAAAGCTACTAAACCAAAAGCAGAAATTAAAAAATAATCAAAATTATGACAATTATTCAACCAATTTCCTATACGGCGTGAGAGGTTATATTCAAATCTGGCACATATATGGCGTATTACCGCTCAATCCTCTTATTGGTCTAAAGTTACCAGGCAACCTAACCTCTCTATGAAGCTTGTAAGTATTGGATATTATATCAAATGTCTGCAGAATTAAAAACTTTATAATATACAGAGGGTCTTCCATCTCAAAAATTACAACTTGCTGCGGCACTACTTTTTGATGCACCCTGTATAATTGAATAACATTTTATTATGAAGGTATTAAGGTCCTACATCAGACTGCATCAAATTATTTTTGAAAAGTGGTAGCTTATAACGTCTATAGTTCTTATGGCATTAGACGTGATACTTCTTGTCAATTGGCAGCATTATATAGTGGTAAATAGCAATATTAAAATCAACATCTGAACCTATCCAATATCCAAATATAACCGTTAACATCATATATAATGATTATGTTTTATATATTATGAAATTGAGTTGTAATCGGATATATTTTAAAAAGAACTTTTATGACGATAAACATTAAAGTCGATCATCTGTTTTAATTAACCATATGCTTTTATTCTTATGTTTAGTCGACGGTAAAATAATGAATCATGCTTAACGTTTCCGTTAATATTGTAGTAAATGTTCTCCGTCATTATTTTCATATTTATAATGTTTTGCTTTACTTAGAAAAAATGTCATCTTATGCAAGGGGCTAAAATTTTCTTTCATTAGAGTAAAATTATTTGCAGTACCAAGTAGTTTCAAATATTTCATTCTTGATTGTTTCCTTGATATATATTTGGCTTCCTGAACTATTTTCAGAAAATGTCGATTGCTCTGAATTTACAATTAAACCAGAAGTAAGAAAATCGTTCTTCTTTCTTAACTACTATTTATTAACTATATATTCACTCCTGATTTTAAGTATTTTCACGCTTTCTGGTTCTAGGCTTGCTTAACCCAGTTTCTGCTTGCGATAACCTGGATGTCATCTATCCGTCTTTTGTCGGAGTGAGCTAACAGAAGGGCTTGATGGAAGTGGTCGTCAACACATAAGTCGACTAAACTACCCTGTCTGCTTTCGGGACCATCCCAAGACCATTTAATAAAACGCAGATCATGGCAGAGCAAAAAGCATGGCTAGTTCCGTTGACTTGTTAATGACTCAAGTTTTAATATAGAGAAAAAAATATAAAAGCTGCCCATCCAGGCTTAATTCGTCTGAACTTCGCCAACTTACTTCTATTTTAACGAATTTAAAAGTATGCCCTAAAGACATGTAATCCTTGTGTAAATTTCGATCGTCAGTCCTGTTACTGATATACTCTGATGGGTTTCGCTCATAACTTCATCTTTGATATGTTAATTTTTAAACCAACTCTTATCGAAATGTAGTGTAGTTCTGCATACATCTCTTGGAGTCCTACTATTTATGTGAAGATACTAGTGGTATCAATGTGAAAATGCAAATGGTTGAGCCGCTTTTCATTTATATTGGTATCCTTTGTCATTGTAGGTCATATTTTATCGGATTTAACCAATCGAAGGGCTTGTTAGATATGATCATCAAGATATAAGTAATCTACACTACCCTTCTGTTTGACTTCGTGATCAACCTAAAACTGCAAGTCATGGCAGGGCAGAATATATCTATCACAGGCGTTCCGCGTTAGCTTAACATTTTTAATATGCAGCATTTAAGTTTAGTTCATTTAAACTGCCGTATCCTGATTCTATTTTACCGAATTTAATAGTATGTAATCCTGATACGTTAACTAGTACTTTCTCTTGGGTTTCACTCATAATTTTCATCTTTGATATGTTCAGTTTTAAGCCAACGCAACGCTTATTGAAAGGCTGTGTAGTTATACTAGCATTTCTTGGAGTTCTACTTAGTATGAGATGTGCTAACGGTATCACCATCAAAACGCAAACGGTTGAGGTTACTCCCTAAAGTCCAAAGATATTAATAGACTTTGCCTACAGGGATAAACAAGAAGACCTGAAGAAATTGAAATCACGGCTTCCATATTAATTCCCTTGTTCTATTCGCCGAGGCAAAGGCCTGTCCCGTGAACTCACGTTCAGAAATTGATCAAGAGGGAAAGATTACTGTGGCAGATTCTAATGAATATGAACAGACATCTCAATAGATACGCTTAACAAACAGGGATAATTTTTTTTTTATTTATAAAAATCAATAGTGCGAAAAATTGTATGGGTAAACAACTGGTGTTTTTTACTGTTTGTTCCATTTCACGAAGAAGGCAAGCAATCAGGTGGTCGGTTCACCTTTAACAATTGCTGTACTATATCATTAAGCTTGGATGGCAGTAATATTGTTCTGAAAAATTTTAAAGCCGGTATTATTTTATCTACTAAAAAAAAGCTTTTGACTGTGTAAACTGAAGACTCTTGCGAAATACGTCGGTGCACCGAGGCACTTGAAGCGATTTTCTGGAGGCTCCTTTGAAGAAAATACTGCGCGCATGTAGTTTGAAGATCCACAAACATTGAGCTAATAAGTTCAAAGAGGCGTTAGTCAGGGTTGCCTCATGCTCTTATGAAGAGAGCATAGTGAGCTTGAAGTTTAAAGGTCGACAGATACACTAGTTTAAAGAGGCCTTCGTTAGGATTAAAACATCGTACATTTATTTGAATGAGTAAAAGAGAAAAGTAAAAATTGAGTCTTAAAACAGGAACACTCAAGAAGTATTCAAATCACAGGCCCTTCAAATAGCTTGGGAATGGTAAACGGGTTCATAAACTTAGGGTTCAACATCAATAACGCGAGAATCACTATGGCATCTTTCAGATGGGCTAAGGACCGCAATGAATGGAAGCAGTTTCAGTCCACAGCAACGGAAGAGTTTACAATTCCTAGCAATGAGGAAATGTCTTGAGTGAGAGTGCCTCTGGAAAAGTAGCCTGTTTCCACTATACTGTAATAGGTTTGTTTCTTATTCGAGATTATATCTTATATCTAAGATTTTTCTTCAGAGCTCGCTTTATCTGACTGCACTACTGTACAATATGTCATAAATATCTCGATTACTGATTTAATTGTGGTACTTACACAATAAAGATTATCTATCAGTCTTTCAAAAACATTCCAATTAATTCAATTATCTTTCAGTAATCCTCAAATTTAGTGATAATTGGTACGGATGAAAGCCTATGTTTGGAAGATGGTATTGCTCTAGTATTGTTTCAGATAGATAATGTTATGGGATTTCATTGAGTGATTCAAATAGAATGTTTCATTGGGCACAAAATTTAATCTATACTAAACAGTAATTCTTTTTCAATGGAGTATAATATTATTTTTTTAAAATAGTGTTATGTTTTTATACAATATTTTATTTTATTATGTTAAATATGGTTAATATTGCATTATTAATTCCTGATAATTAATGAAATTTACATACCTGCTATTGAATCTTAACTTAATGTCAATGTATCATTAGCTTATGTATACAATAATTGTTATTATTTTATTGATTAGCATAAAGTTTTAGGTTTTGGAAGAAGCAACTTAATATCGGCATAGACACTAGTATATTCTATGAATTTATAAGAGATATTGGGTATTATTCTTTTGCAAATTGGTTGGGTATTAAATATCGTTCATTAAACTAATATGTCAAAAAAGACTACAATAGTTATATCCTTGGAAGTTGCCCTCTCTTAAATAGAGATTCTACTTTGGCTACTAGCAATTTAAAAAATTTTGCACACGCGCCTTTTTAAATTGCCAATAACCAAGGATGAATACCTAGTAATAAACAAAACACGCCAAGGGTACCAATGAAGTATGTTAATTTAATGGACGATATCTAATAGACAACCAAATTTCACCCAAATAAGACCTAATGATTTTAATACATATAAAATAGACTCTCCATTACCGTTGAATGTGGGTATTAAGTCCCCCTTTTCCAAACCCCCAATCTATTTGCAGCTGATAACGCTTCGTGATGATAACAACATCGTTGACCATATAATTTTTTGAATTGCAATGGCGGCCGGGACGTCGCGTCGCCTGGGACGTCTCCATTCTTGTTGCACAGCTTTAATTCAGACAACTGTTGCGTCAACGATAAAAAGTATTGGCTTCAATGCAAAGTGTATTTGCTACCAATAATATTGAAATTCTAATGATCTGCTATCCTTTGTAACGATTTCATTTCTGGTGGAAGGTTGAATCATGTGTATGCTTAAATGAAACTAGGAACACTAGGCTTTTTATTGCTTGCAATGACAATTTGGCGTTGAAATGAATAGATTTCTACTAAATTGAAATTGAAATACTCTTGAAATTCAATAGGGTGTTTATTATTAATTTAATATTAGCTGCATAGTTGACTGGATGGCAAGAATCTGAATTTAACTCCAAGCGAATCAATAATAGGCTTATATCTAAATGAGCAGGTTATATTATTGTTTGTGTATAGACATCAAATTATTCTGAGAATCTTGAAGTTCATAGATTACATTTATTTTTCTCTTTAGTATATTCATGTTAAAATTTTGTTCTATACATTCATTCACTATATTTATATTATAATTTATTGTGTAATTTCGGATAGCCATCAAACATACAGATTAGAGAACAAATCTTCCTAGATATTTGTCATCTAGAGAGGTTTGTTCTCTGGTATGTATGTTTTAAAATTGCATTTCCGTTTAACCTGGAAGTTAAATTGTCAAATATAGTATGAAATACAAATTGCGGTCAATGCAATCAATTTGCTTTATAATTCAGTAATATTACAATTTATATCGGACAAAATTCTGAAAGTTTTGAAAATTTGTAGGAATGTTAGGGATGATATAAGAAATACTAAACTGAAAAGTTCCCACCCCTAAATAGTGTGTGTCATCCCCTAAGACGACGTTTTTACCCCCTTTTTCAAGTTTTCTAGATTATCTCGAGAACGGTGCACTTTATGATAAAAACACCTATATAAAAAAATATTCCTCACGAAATTTTCTACAAAAAATGTTCCTATACATTTTTTCCTAAAATTAACAATAATGTGAGAAATATGGCGTATACATAAGGGTTACTTCCAGTTAAACAGTAAATGCAATCTAATATTATATAATATAAAGTCTGGTAGCAGCCCATGATACAAATAAAAAATTGTATCATGGCAACAGCCCATGCATGATACAAATAAAAAGTTGTATCATGGCAACGGCCCATAATACAAATAAAAAGTTGTAGGTATCATGGCAACAGCCGTCATTTAGATTTGGCGCCCGTCCTAAAAGTAATGCATCATCGTAGTGACCTTGAGTGGTCACAGAGGGTGTAGTGGGAGAAAATAGAACTTATTACAGTATCGAGTGTGAAATAGTGGTTATCGATTTAAATTTTAACTTTTTTTGGGTATGACCGCTTTGGATAATCAGCCATATATTTAACGAATTATATATCCCGTTCTGATTTCGTTTGGGCTTTATTTACCAAACAATGAGACATTTTAGGGGAAATTGTTATAGAACCTTTTTGATAGAGAATTTTAAGAGGAACAACTTTGTGTATAAGTACTTTTACCTACAATGCACTGTTTCGTAGATATTCCGAAAAAAATTATAATTGGGTTGGAAAAAATTTTGTAAGAGATGAAGCACATACTTTAGGGGTGGGAACTATCTAGTTTACTAATATTTATGCTATCCTTAATATTTCTACCAATTTTTAAAACTTTCAGAATTTTGTCCGATATAATAATATTAAAATTTTAACTGTAATATTACTGAACTATTAATCTTGCGTATACTAGGTAATTATTAGAATCTAGAAATTGATATGTCAAAAATGCTATTTTATTAATAACAAATATTAAATTAATCTAGCTTTCTCTAACTAATCTAAAAATAAATATGGTCTTAATATAATGTTTATATTTTATTATTTGTTGCACTTATTATTTATTTCTCCATAATGTGATTATACTTTACATATTTATTCATTGCTTGTAAAAAATAAAAAAAATTATTCAACTAAAACTCCTATAAATATTAATTTTTTATTTGAGCATATATTTTTACCGCATTAAAATGCGTTTCGAAAACAAACTAATTTCACAACACTCTCCTAACCTTAAAATCAATAATACCAAATCGGGTTAATTAAAATAGCTTATTTATGAGGCAGCAGGCGGAATTTATAATGTCTGGCAATTTGCGCCAACAGCTCGGATTGACATTTTCCCCCCAGTTTTGCCCGTCCAAGTCGAATGTCAGTAATCGCATCCACCGACCGATCCGATGACTTATCAAAAATTCACGATGTTTCCATTAAGGAATGGAGATTGACTTACTTGTATTTTCGTTATCAAAAGGGATGTTCTTAAGTTTAGACTAAAAGGTATGTTACATTAGTATTAAAAGATACACCTGCGTAGGGCCCATGTAATATCTAGGATTACGTTTTACTTGTATTGCTGCCAATCTTTAGGAGATACTCACCATACAAGTGAGTTAACAACATCATTAGTATACACGTGTGAAACTGTGATATCACAGGAATAGGTATATTATTAACGTTAGCGCATGTGTATTTATGAATTGTACAAGAGGTATTTGTTAAAATTTATATCGATATATCTTTAATCTAAGCCGTGTAGGCAATAATCTGTTTTCGTTATGAAAGGTGAAGCGGTAACGAAGTCCTTAAATGCCAGAGTTAAGAGCTTCTTAACCACCGGGCGTAGATAAATAGTTTTATCTATTAACATCACATATCATAATAAATGCCCTATGATACTATATTTTAGTGTCATAAGGATATTCATTATATAGTTATATGACTATAATGAAATTAACTGTAACACTAGGATAGCATTGAAAATATACGTATATTCACTGACGCTACGAAAACAATAAATATAATACAATCCTAGATCATAATATACTATGATAGTATGATCTAGGAATACAATAAGTATCGTTCGGTGGGGCCGTTGGTCTGAACAATGTATCAGTGTTACTAGAAGTCGGCATCAGCAAATATTATACAAATAATAACGATTATTGTAATTTCAGCTTCATGGTTGCTTCTCTGATTCCAATATTCCAATGATTCTTATGTCCTTTTCTTCTAGATCACCTTTCATGTAGGATGTTTACCATTGTTTCGTGCTGACAGTAGTCGAAAAGCCTTAACAGAGTCTAAAAAGCACACGTGAACGTTGCAGTTCATATTCATTCGGCACTGTATAAGAACTTGTAATGCAAACAATCTTGATGTCGCGCCGTTGCGAAATCCATACTGCGACTCACCCATATATTCTTCACATTTTATAGATTAAATTCGTCATGCTTACGATCTTCGTCTCTTCTTTGGGTGCCATGTTAATCACTTGACCATATGCTGCTCGACCAGCGGCTACTGTTTAATGCTAATTTCTTTAACGTTCAGGTTGGTCCAGTTAACTTCTTTCGACCAATCCATCTACGCCCCTCGATTTTGCCCTGGATGATAAGGCGCAAAAGATGATATTTTGGACCCCTGATGATGTGATCGAAATATTCAAGCTTCCTCCGTTTAATAATATTTAACACCCCTCGGTCTCTATCCAAGAGTGTAAGGACCTCTTCATTTATTGTGTGCGTGGTTCATTCTATCTTTAGCAACTTTCTAAAGCACCACATCTCGAACGCCTCTATTTTATTCATCATGGCCACTGACAAGGTCCAGGTCTCGCATCCATACAGAAGAATTGACCAAACATAGCATTCCAAGATACGCAGACGCGTTTTTAAGGACAAGTTGCGGTCAGTAAGTGTGGATCGTCATCTTCTGAAAGTGGTTCTAGCCAACTCAATACGGGCTTTGATCTCTTCATCCGAGTTAGTTTCGGCGTTCAACCAACTTCCCAGATATTTAAAGTGGGTAACTTCCTCGACTGTGTCATCTCCCAGAGTTAGCATTACAGGATCAATATTAATTTTACCTGTTTTCATTCACTTCGTTTTTGAGACATTTATTTTCAGTCCAAATTGATGGCATGCTTCATTTACTCGGTTGAGCAGGGTCTGTAAGTCTTCCACACTCTCCACGAGCAGGATCGTATCATCTGCGTATCTAATATTATTTATGTTTTCACCACCTATTTTAACGCCCTCCGGTCGATGTTGAAGAGCATCTTTGAATACCCATTCTGAGTACAGATTAAACAGAGTAGGCGAGAGAACACAGCCCTGTCTCACTCCACGTTTTATGTGTATTTTGTTCGTTGTTACCCTGTCAATTTTGATTCTAGCGTACTGATTATAATATAAACTATGCAAGACCATGATGTCTCTGCTATCGAGCCCAATACTCTGCAAACAATCAAACAATATATTATATCGAACACAGTCGAAGGCCTTCTGGAAGTCGATAGAGCACAGATAGATATTTTTCCTGAACTCAGCACTTTTGAGTGAGAACTCGAGTGCGGAAGAGTGCCTCGCGAGTACCCAGACCGTTTCTGAAACCGAACTGTTCTTGGCTCAAATTATTTTAGCATAGTTGTTTATATATGCGGTTTTGGATTATTTTTAAAAGAAGCTTCAATCCATGGCTCATTAGGCTTATGAGTCTATAGTCGGTGCATCTGTTTGGCTTGCTCTTCTTGGGAAGCGTTATGAACATGGATTCCAACCATTCTTCCGGTAGGCAACTGGATGAGTATATTTTATTAAGAAATGATGTCAAGATGCCCACACTTTCATCATCCGATATTTTTAGTAATTCTATTGGGATCTCGTCTGGACCAGGTGTTTTGTTATTCTTGGCTTGGAGAACGGCTAGTTCTACCTCCGATCTCAATATGATTGGGCCTGTTTCATCAGCGTCCTGTGTTCCATGTGCTGGGCTCACATAGACACGATCTGGGTCATCAAAGAGATCTTTGATGTATTTCCCCCACTCTCTACAGCGGTCAGCAGTATCGGCTATTATTGCGCCATTAGAACCTTTTAGAGTATGTACGTTGGTTTTTTTTGTATATACCAGCATGTCGTTTCAGCTCCTTATGAAGGTTAAAATCATCTCGTATTCTCTGTAGACATTCAATTTCGGTACATGATTCTAGAAGTCAGGCCTCTTTGGTTTTCTTAATCTTCCTTCTTATTATGCGGTGTACTTGGTTATACTTAGCTGTATCTCTATTTTTAAATCTTCTCCTATCGCACATCAGATCGAAAATTTCGTCCGTCATCCACTCCTTCTTTCTTGTTCCTTCTCTCGTTTTCAAGACAGACTCAGACTTAAGGAGGGAATCCTATATCTTCTCCCAACTTTCCGTTACAGTGAGCGTTTCAAACTCAGCATAATTGATGTTATACATCTCAGAGTTAACCACATCCGCCACCCTATCAAGCACTTCCGGTTCCCTCATAAGTTGAACGATCTAGTTCTTCAATTTCTGGGCAACCCTCACTCATCCACTTTTCTTTCGCTTCTCTTATTATGGCCCTATGAAGTTGTCGGTAAGCCTTTGGATCGAGAGTTTTCATTTGTCTTCTTTCTCCAATCATCTCTAAGATTTCATCGATCATCCACTGCTTCTTCTTTTGCTGATGTTTAGCAGGAGTTAAAAGCTGGTCACAAGCTTGGATCACCGAGCCCCTGAAAGCCGTCCGCATGTCTTCGTAGATTTACTTGTGGCGTCTTTCCTAGTTCTGCGCCTATCGTCCTTTCCACTGCATGTCGAATATTTTCGTAGCTTGTCTATTTCATAGTTTTCCTTATTCTGTGTGACTAGATTAATCTGGGACTTTCATAGTTTAGCTCTTAGTGCGCAAACTAAGGGAGTTTGGTCGGATGGAACATCTGCCCTGGGTAAGTTTTGACAGATATTATGCTCTTTCGAAACCTCTGATTGATTAGGATAAAATCCGTTTGGTGCTGTCCCAGTGTACCAAGTGCTATTACCATGTATTCTTCTCTGCAAAGCTGTATCAATCTGTCTCCTCTATCGTTTCTATGTCCCATATCAAAGCTGGTCACTATATCATCTTCTTTTTCTTGTCCAACCTGCATTGAAATCTCCCATTAACCTGTTCACTTCTTGCTTTACCGTTTTCAAGTAATTCTCTTATTTGAGCATATAAGTCCTCCACTATTTTTTATCTTTGGCCGCCACCGTGGGGGCATATATTTGAATAAGATTTATATTGAATGAATTCCCTCTGAGCTTTAGCAATATGACCTTGTCAGTGTATGGGAGACAGCTAACAATGGAGGGCTTCAATTATTTACTCACGATAAAACCAACTCCTTGTCGTTAATTTGTATCTTCGTTGCCAGCATAATATATTATATGATCACCTATTTGGCATTCACCGTTTCCTGGCCATCCCATTTCGCTGATATTCGTCACGTCAGCTCGCAATCTGTTCATTTCTTTTATTGTGTTATGAATTTTCCCTGCTTCAAATTTGCTTCTGATATTCCAGGAGCAAATTTTCAATGCTGGCCGGGAGATTCTTCGCACCCTCTGACCACTGAGGGTTTGCCTGGAACTAAAGGCCATTTTTCGGCAGTTTTTTTAGCCAGGAAGATTTTCCTGGGAACAGTCAGTGTAGCGATTTTCCGTTACCCTACACCACTGTACAAGCGCCGATTGTGTCTAAAACACAGCCAATACCGCTTCTAATTTCAACAACAGGATATTTTTCGTTGAACAGTTCAAGTGCATGGTGGTAGGAAATGCTTCCTATGCCATGACATGCAACTAAATACATACGTTGTTGTAAAGTAAGCATTATTGCTATTTTAAAATTATCTGACAATAACACTGTCTATTAGGTACCAGACAAATATTTTGGCTCTATTGCATACGTTCGGAAAAGATCGATTTAATCGATTTAAACTAAATTTCCTTAGAATCCTGGATTATGACTTAAAGGGTAAACATTTTCTAATAGCATTTTCCTTAAAAACGAATAATTTAGGTAATTCACTCTTAGGCAAAATAAATATATCAAAACTGCACAAACATTAGTTGGGACCATTTTAGTTGACGGTCAGTATACAACAGGTTCTGTGTATATAAAACTAAAGAATATTTGTGTTTCTTATGAGATTTTACTGCCATTAAACGAACAAGTGAACACAAAGAAATAAAAGGCCGAATTAGCACTACAGAGGTCGACTTAATCAGCCGAGACAGAATTCATATTTAGATCGACAGTAATTCTAATACTTTGAGTATTTGCACCCTAAAAGTACAGAAAAATAACTCGAAGGCTTGGTCGAGGGATGCACAATGGAAGTAACATTTTGTTAAAATTTAATTATTAATATTACTGCATCTCGCCGGGCTGCGTATCCTTTGGGGACCAATTCTTCAGCATCCCCGTAATTAAAACCGTCTTGCGATTGCTATTGCAGTATTTTCAATATTATGAAAAACGGACCATACAGTCACAAGGAAAATAAACTGGAAGGATGATCGAGATACTCCTGCAAAAAAACTATGTTTCCGAAAGCACTTCTCCAAGTTTAACTTAAATAATTAAGTATTTTATCAGACCGCGTATCCTTAACGGACTAATTTTCATGCATCCCCGTACTTGAAGGACTTTAAAATTCCTGCTCATACGTGACCCTTGCGGACGCACACACGCAAGAGAAGCTGCCGGCGGCCGGCCTGCGAATTCAATTTCAATACGCGCCCTCAATCATGCATAGACGCGGGGCGAAGGGCGAGTGGCAGGTGCCGATAAACAGAGCCGGAATATCCATATTCCAAGAATATATCTGAAAATTTCAAAATAACAAGACAAGTAATAGAAGTAATAAGAAAAGCAATAAGCAAGCAATTTTTTTCTTACTTGAAACTTTTGTAAAACATCAGCGAATGAATACTGGGCAAATTTACTGCCGATATTATTATCTTCAAAATATAACTGGGAGATAGTATTATTGACATAACAATATTGAGAGTAAAATTGTTAATATTTTTAGGCATGTTTTGTAGCTAGTGCAAATTACCCTGCCAGTGTCAATTGATGCAGTTTATTAAAATAATTATATTTCCCCTGCGTTCAGTCTGACCATCCAGATCCATAAATTTTTATGACATTAGTATTTTTTAGTGGTAAAATGTCAACCAAGAGGAACTGTCAGCAATCGATCTAATTTCGTTTATCCAAGGGTAAATTTACAAATACAAGTCATAAAAAATAACATTACACATGAAAAGCTAGTAATTTATAACAGAAAATGACGCTAACGAGCAAATTTATTCAGAAAATAAAATAGTCAAATACAATGATTGCATGCAATTTTTGCCTAAATTAAATTTAGACAAATTTATCCCGAATTGATTTTCCATTCAATCTATTATTACGGATGTTACCCAGAAATCCATTTATTCAAATTCACTCGGAAAATATGTATGCAATTCTTGTTTGACATGCAAATGAACAAATCTTTTAGTGCTAGTTTTTTTAAGTTCGAATAACTTTATAACTAGAATAATGGAATTACTTATTTGAGACACCCCACATGCCCAAAAATCAAAATCTTGAGAAAAGCTGAAAAACAGTTCCATCCATTCATTAAAGCAAGTACCCCAATATAAAGTACAAGTAACTGCTGTAATATTTTTAGCAAAAACACAAAAAAAAATCTTCTGGTCTTGTGAGAAAAAAAATTAAATGGAGGTAGACATTTGGAGTTTCTAGAATAAACGTAGAACATTTTTTTTTTAATAGTTTATTAGGAGAAAATAATACGAAATACAATACAAACTAATAGTAGAGCCGGTCAATCTTCATTAACATCGTCATCGTCACCACCATTCAAATATTTGTCGATAAAAGTTTTCAATTTATTCATCTTTTTTTACGATAAACCTGTCAAACTTTTTGATATTGAACATCTTTTTTGCACTGATTGGTATTTTTGTAGTAGAATATGAAACGACGGCGTGAAAAGATCTGACAACAGTAGATGTTCCCAACTTAAATTCATACTTTATTAGGCCGTCAACAAAATCTCGAGCAGTCACAACACTTTTCTCCTCCTTGCTGTAGCTAAACTGCATAAAATTAGAAATTAGACCAGAAACTTAATCATCCTTTCTAACAGCTCGTACGATGTCATAATAAAGATTTTTTTTTATATTGCTATAGTTAATAATTGATAATACCTTACTAATTATGCCATTAAACTTGAAGCATTCAATTGTACTATATGGCTATCATTAAATAAATTTCGGAAATAAATATTTGGCTGTATGAACCCATGATGATGTTTTTATGTTAAGTTTGACTTATTTTATAAATTCAGTTAAAGGGCTTAAGCTTGCTTCTAATGATGCAATTTAAAATTTTTTGTTAGGATCTACAAGTATAAGTTTGATGTTAATGAGTTTAGATAATAAGCTATGCGAGCAAATGTATCATTAGTAAAGTGTGGCAAGTATAACTGGAACAGCGGAAAGAATGTGGACAAAAAATTGGCGATGTTGTCGAGTAACTTTAATATTTTTTGAGAATTAATATTTATACCTATTATTTAGATACACATAATTTAATATACTCATTAACTCATTGAAAATAACTGGAAACTGAAACTTTACTATTACTTCAACTTTAATTCATAATCTATTTTACACATTATCAATTTAAATAAATTTGCGACATTTATATCTATTTGCCCGATACATCCGGCAACAGGTGCGTCAAGTTGCCATCGTCCTCGTGACAAAGTGCATCAAGGCGATTGGCTGCAAGCTATTTTTCCTCTCTTCGCTCCTCAAACGTCGCTGATCAAAATAAGTTTGCCACACTTTAAATCAGTCAATATTGTGCTTTAATAATTTTATATCATAGATTTCTCGATATACATTTACTTTAATCACACTTTATTTTTTCGTTAATTAGTGAGTCATTGTTTCAACTTTTATTCCCACTTGCAATTTGATAATTTTTTGCGTTTTGAGACCGAGTGGTCGTT
Source organism: Pissodes strobi (assembly GCA_016904865.1). NCBI lineage: Eukaryota > Metazoa > Arthropoda > Insecta > Coleoptera > Curculionidae > Pissodes > Pissodes strobi. The sequence continues at coordinate 75,139 of MU186508.1, read as the reverse complement.
TACTAAAGGAATATTAAAACATATTAAACAAAACGTTCCTATTGAAGTGCTTAAATGGCAATAATTTGACTTCAATTAAGTCTTCCTGGAGTGGGGGAACACTAAAGTCAAATGGATTAGGAAAATATTTAATGATTTTTTTGCCAGTTTTGAACAAAGAAGCTCAATATCGGGTCTATATGTTTGGGGTTACTGACTTACCTTCATTGTTGTGTTTATAGAGAATCAAAGGAGAGACGGTTCTTAGGAAAATTCATTATGATCGAAGAATATGAAAGCAAACACTAGAGGAAACATTAATTTTTAATCATCACAGGAAAGTTGAAGAATGTGCGGATAGATTTCCGAACCAAAGAGCGTTCCATTATTGAAGGTAGAAAATAAACTGAAATTTGGCAACAATATGTGCAAGAGCCTTTTGAGGACTCAAAGTCAGATCTAAATAAAGATGAAAGTGCACTCGCTCCTTCGGCGTTGCGTATACTATTAAAACGGCTAAAAATGAAAAACACTGGACCCAATGAATTACAATCAGTAATATTTAACATATTCAAAGAGAAAGCGAATGAAGTCTTAACAATCCTTGTCAATGAAATACATAAATCTGGAAAAATACGGAATGAGCAACTGAGATTAACATTTATCATTGTATTAATAGGGTTCAACTGTATGAGATGAGTTTGATTAAAAACTAAAGCCAATAAAAATAAAACAAAATACATTGTTGTCTGTAAAAGTCCACGTCGAGCAGATTTACCACCAACAACTCATGATGTATGCTCGGAAAGTATAAGCATCTCTACATATCTCAGATGCAATTTAGATGAGACCTTGGTAATGCACACCGAAATGGAGACCAGCATTCTTGCATTGACAAATAAGCTACCAATGATCACTGCTGCGGTAATGACATAAATTTGGTTCCGTTTCGAATAGAGAATACATTATTTTGTTCCTCATTATGGAAAGACATGCAGTTAGTAGAGATGGCCAGAACTTAGCAGAACCTCATTGCTGAAAAATCTACGAGAATGGCATGAAAATTCTACAATATTTCTGTTTCCGGCTGCAGTTAACATAGTCGTAAGTATTTCAAATAAAAGAATTGAGCATGCATTAGTTATTTAGAAGAGAGTTAGGCCATATAAAATTAAATCTAAGGAATCGCTAATGAAAAATTACACCATAGACTGCTGATTGTGTCAAAAGTTTCCAGTGTCATTTATATATAGCATGTTTCCTAACATCCTAACATCTCATAATTTAAACCAGCCACGTGCTTCTAAAGCTAGTTCTTTTAAAAACACAACTTCAATGTATTTTAGCTGAAAATGTCCGGAGAAGATGCTTTCCATTATTAAGTCAAATCTAAAACTTCCATATTTAACATTATTGTTTTTACAGCCAGTAGTAAGTTGTACTACAATATCTTATGGTTTTTTCTTTGAAGTTCAGGTGAGCAAAATTTCAGTTCTTTATTAAGGTACTATACAAAAAGATTCTCTCTCAAACATTTAATTATTTTATATTTTAAAAGCAATGTTTTAAGGTCTCTTTTATCGTACGCCTTTTAAAAAACAATATTTTATTTCAAACTGTATGTGGCATATATAATAACACCGTTTCCCATTGCTCTGTTATAGGTTGAGCTACTTTCCACAATTTATCAACATCTGACATACACTTTATTATTCGAATTTAATTCCATTTCAATGCTGGCCTGTCTCCCTCCTAAAATGGACCGAAGCAAGAAACTGCGGGATAGCGAACGCCGAGAACACGAAGTCCTGCGGGCGTCCAAGACTCCCCCGGACTCCCCCCTGCCCCGAGCCTCTCTTGACGCGCCTGCCACGCATATACTCAGCTCACGCATAATTTAGACGCGCGGTTGCGAGAATGGACATCGCCCGAGCTGCTCAATCAATATCTCAGATCCCGGACTGTACTTATAGTGTACGCCGTTCTGCTCTATTCTCTCACATTGGCCCAGATGATTTAAAACTTTTAAGTAAGATATTTAAATTTGAGAATTAGAACCGGTTTTAGAGATCTGTGCGACAATTTATTTTTTCCAAAATTATTGTCTTAATTTCCAACTATATCTGAAAAAGTTTCGAATATTTACTTATTAATAATAAAATACAATAGATGATCAAACATAGTCATTTAAATGACATATTGTACTTCATGCAACAAATTGATGAATATTGATATCTTCTGATCCGTAATGCCCTTTTTTTGCACCTCTTTCAAGATTTGCTGATCTATGTTTCTAAACTGAATCATCACGTTATTGTGGGAAGTGATTTTAACGTAGATTTCTCAATGCCTAGTGGCAACCTAACCACCTTAAATGATCTTTTACATTGCTTTAAAATTATTGTCATCATAAGTGAACCAACAAGGGTGGCCCTAGGCTTAAGTACTTGATATTATATTTTCTTGATTAATGATAGGTTAAACTTTAAAACAAATTTTCTAAACCTGGCAGTGTCAGATCATTACTCCCAATTTTTACTAATTAATCTGACATATTCAAATTCCAAGAATTCAGATGTATTTGTGCATAGGCGAAACTTTTGCAACCGTAATACTACACGTTTTCTACAATCTTTGAGGTCTGGGAACTGGTGTGACGTCCTTGCTGAATCATGCCCTAACATGGCCTTTGATGTGTTTTCTAACGTACTTTTATACTATTTTGAAACGTCTTTTCCTTTACAGCGTCGTCTTCTCAATGAGAAATTACAAAAACAATCTAAGTTAAGTCCAGAGTTGTTACGTTTAAAAGATAGAGTTACTCTTTATAGTGAATTATCTAAATATGATCGGCGCTACAGAGAATTGGCAGTATATTTGAATCATCGATATCGGCAGGAACCGAAACTATATAGAATTAAATATCACGACAATCAAATCAATAAAGCACAAAATAAATCAAGGGCTGTATGGTCAGTTATTAATAAGATTCAAAGGAAGGATGTGAGAAGGAGGGAAATAAAAATTGTTGACAACGGTGTAAGGTTGTCCGATGCGGTGATCGCTGATAATTTTAATGTTAACTTTACTAATGTTGCGAATAACCTAGTCCCTACCAAGATAGACTTTGATTTTATATATCAGAATGTTCCTTCTTCTAATAAAACTTTTTTTATGATGTCTATATGTGAACAAGATGTGCATGGCTTCATAGACAAGCTTAAAAATTCCAATGCCTGTGGTGTGGATAATATATCGAATAATCTGTTGAAAAGATGTAAGGCAGAATTATCTGGGATTCTCGTTTTTCTCATTAATTTGTCAATTGCAAATGGAGTATTTCCTGATAAACTTAAATTGGCTACCGTCATACCATTATATAAAAGGGGCGATCCAAATTTGTATACTAATTATAGAGCTATTAGTTTACTTTCGACTATTTCCAAGTTATTTGCACTTGCCATAAAAACACAGTTAACAAGCTTTTTGACTAAGAATAAGTTACTTTCAAGTCTTCAGCATGGTTTTACCAAAGATAAGAGTACCGAAACAGCGCTGTGTTCGTTCCAAAAAAAGATTGTTGAGGCGCTGGATGAGCGATTTTTGGTTTTGGGGATTTTTACTGATTTCTCGCGTTCTTTTAATTGTGTGCACCACGGTGTGCCGTTGGAGAAATTATACCGCTATTGCGTGAGGGGAACTCCATTTAATCTTCTCAAGACGTATTTAGAGGACCGCTGGCAATGTGTGCAACTAAATAGTGCTAGGAGCAAAAAAAATCTTATTACTCAGGGAGTTCCGCAGGGATCTATACTTGGACCTCTACTCTATTTGATTTTTTCTAACGATATTATTGATTTTCTGAACATTAATTCTCATATCTATACAGTCTGTTATGCGGATGATGCCAATGTTTTAATAATAGAAAATAATCTGAATCAGTTAAGGATTAGTGGTGAAAACTTATATCGCAGAATTATTATGTGGTCGGAAAAGAATTTCCTTAATTTAAACAAAAGAAAGACTATTGCTCTTTTATACGGTTTGTCTGGGCGACTTGATATCGATAATTTTAGGCTTTTCCAGGATGCAGCTAATCCTATCGGCTGTAGTAAAACCACACAAATGTTGGGCGTGACTCTTGACTTTAGGCTACAGTGGGATTCACATATAGACGTACCCTGTGTCAAATTACGTAGTGCCTGCTACACTTTAAATTTTATGTCCCAGCACTGTAGTAGCGACACTCTTCTTACATTATACCATGCTAGCTTTCATAGCCACTTGAGATATGGGATTTCAAAATACTTTTTTCTTCAAACGTCAGTAAATCCGTCATTACTCGACTGTGTAGGCGGCAGTGAAGTTTCGTTTTTCCTCCGCCGGAGCTTTACTTTTCACTTTTCCGCCGGCGGAGGTAAAAGTGTTGTCATAGCAACATAGATACAATACAAACAAACATCAAAATAAGCGTCAACAACTCAAGAGTTATTAAACTAAAATTTGTATTTATCACTCAATTTGTGACTGCATTTCTAAAAATCACTAATTTAGGAACAAATTGGTTATTATTTAATCCATAACTGCTTATGAATACGGAATTAAAATGCAATCGAAAACGCAATTTTAGAAATATAATTATTGTTGACAGTGTCCACTGACAGCTTTATGTTACATTGCTATAGCAACAACCTGAGCCTATTCACCGACATCGCACCGGTCTAAGCCGCCTTGCGAACCCACTTATCTTTAATAATAATTATTATTACTCTTAAAAAGAGACGTTTTTGGATTAATTTGTCGACATTTGAAGAAAAAACAGCATATTTTATTTGGAGGAAAAGTTACTTTTCATGGCTTGCTCTCTATTACCAGCCTCACTCCGTTCGGCTGTTAAACACGAGCGCGCCATGAAAAGTATTACTTTTCCTCCATATAAAATAATATACTATTATTATTAGCTGACGGTAAACCTCTAACACTAAAAAAGAAGCCCCAAATGTACATTCCCGGATGCTTATGTAACGACTTTTGCAGATGATACTTCGGTAATACTGGTTTCTTGTAATTCATTCTTTTTTAATTCCGCTAAAACACAAACTGTTAGATTTCAAAAACATTGTGAGAGAGTTGAAGAAAATAAGTTAACTAATAACGATTGGAATTGGGATTTAGCACTCTTTTCGGCTCAGGTAACTTGCTTTTTTCGTTTATGCGTCGCCATTTTGTAATTACATGTAGAATGTCGCTGAGTTTTCTCTATTTTTCTTTGCCGATGATTTGCGTTCTTGATCCTCTCCAGTCAACATAGCCTTATTTGAGCTGTATGCTGACATTACCGAGAAAAACCGTTACTACGTAAAATGTTGATTTTTTCTTTTTCTTTTATTGTTTTGCCGTGATTTTGCTTGAGTTTTAATCCTTGAATATGTTAATTTATTTCCAGTTTTTTACTATGATGAAATATTTTATCATTGAAGGGATCAGTATGTTTGTTCTTCCTATTACAAAGAAGCTGACTTTCTGAAATTGTATAAAGTCATCTAGGAGTCATGTTTTATTTAAATAATTTCACCACTATTAGTTTTTCTGTTTGAGTCAGAATGTTGACATTTAATCGTTTCAATAATATTAATTGTAAATCTTACTGACTAAAAAACCTCTGAAATTAAAATTCATTAAATGGTGTTAAATTCACATTAAACCAATAACCTTCAGTTAGTAATTTGAATATCGTTTCATTGGTTTCGATTAGAATTAAGCGTACTCTTGTTCAAGTTGTTTAAAGATTAATTATTTGGTAAATTATTGAATCAGACTCAGATATATTACGTCTCTTTTCAACCGTAGTGTCACCATTTGGCCATTATTAAATGCAAGCTTAAGGTAGTGTAAACAGAACGTGATCACGTATTGGATTTCTATTAATGGTATTTCATTACTTGCGATAACAGGTAATTTACGTTACGTTGCGTAATTAGCTAAACGAAGTAGATTTCAATGATTTGACTATTTCTTCTATTATTTGTCATTTTGCGTGTCATAATTAGCTGCACGTCCCAGATTTCAGTTATTTGACCATTTTCTTCTTACTTACCATAAAAGGTATTTCACGTTGCGTATCTCAAAAGCTTTGATTTTAATGTCTTGGTCGATCCAGTTTTTGTGCTATTACCTCTGGTTCAAGGTAATTCACTTCGTGTGTCATCACCGAACAATGTTTTAGGTAATAAACTGACCATACTTTTCTCCGATCTGCTTTATTTGAAACTATTTATTTATTTATTTATTTATTCTTGTTCCAGTATGTCAATTACAAAATTGTATTGGAATAGTCAAGGGTAAAGAAAACTTAAAACGAAGCTAAAAACTAATAAATATTAAATGTACCTACACTAGTTTCAGAGACAAGTAGAATTTAAATTTTGAGTTAACAACAGTAAAAAACACGAAAAAAATATCAAAAATTTTAAAATACAATAACAATTAGAAAACATTTAGGGCATAGAGACCAGAAATATTTTAAGTCGAGTCTTAAAGCTGTCAACAGATTTACATTTTTTAAAATCATCTGGCAGTAGGTTATATAGCTTTAGGCCGATTACGTTGGGGGATTTATACATTACTTGAGATTTATAGGGCCGTATATAGAAGTTACTTGTATTTCTAGTATTAAGTGGGTGCACCTACGTTGGGGTTTGGAACCTTCGGTAACATGCACTAAAACAGAGTTTTATCCACAATACCGAAACAGAATATTTGCACTCAACGCGCGTTTCGCTAACCATGTTAGCATCATCAGGAGATGATTAAAACGCAAACGAGTTTAAATCATCTCCTGATGATGCTAACATGGTTAGCGAAACGCGCGTTGAGTGCAAATATTCTGTTTCGGTATTGTGGATAAAACTCTGTTTTAGTTAATTAAGTGGGTGAATGTGTTCTACCCTCATAAATGTGTCTTTATTTTTAAAAATATACAGACAACATTCAAATGTATATATACCTGTCAGTGTCAATATATTAAAACTTTTAAAATATTCCCTACAGGAAATTCGATATCTCACCCCTGCTATGCACCTTATTATCCTTTTTTGTTTTAGAAACATATCCTTAGACAAAGCTGAGTTGCCCCAAAAGCACACTCCATACCTTAAAATAGACTCAACTTGAGCGTAGTATAACATAAATAATTGTTTCTGCGTTAAAATATCACTAAGATTTAACATATCATAAAAAACAGAATTTAATTTGGATAGAACATGCTCACAATGGTATTTCCACTCAAAACATGGATCAACATATAATCCTAAAAATTTAACCGTTATTATTTAATTTATTATTATTATTATAATTAATTTTCTTTAACTCTCTCACAATGTCTTTGAAATCTAACAGTTTGTGTTTTAGCGGAATTAAAAAAGAATGAATTACAAGAAACCAGTATTACCGAAGTATCACTGCAAAAGTCGTTACACAACAGTTACTACTAAGTGAGGTAATACAAAAGCCATATATCAAGTCCGACAGACAATTCCCGAAAAGGTGAATTCTGCCAATGTTCTACATTCTTCATTCAAACGCCTTCTTTTTTAGAGAGTCTCCTCGTTTACTATCTTCGTGAAGAAGCATACACTCCACCGGACATCACCTTACTACACACATACTAATGCAACATGTCACTTACTCTTACTTCCTGGCTAATACTTCCTGAAACAATAATTTAGATAATTACCCAAAGTCTCGTCATAAGAAATTCCGATGAACCTTAACTAACATATAGACAATAAAGAAAACCCTCAAATAATCAGCTTTCCAATTAATACTAAAACGTTACTGCTAATGAGCTCGAACCCTGGCCCGCAGCGGGTTCTAATTTACGTCAAAAATTAGCCCAAATGGCAGTACCTTTAACACGTGCTCCAAATGAAATATAACGTAGTTGAAGGCCACTATGCCTTATTGAGTTTATTTTCTACGACTTTCAAACACTAGAAACGTGCCACGTCATATCTAGCCTTACATGGAGACTTATTATCATTGAAATGGACTTATTTCAGTCTTTTAAACTATGGCCATAATACCGTAGAACGTGACTTGCTATTCACAAACCAACCGGTAGATAATGCCTTCAAATTTTGACATCTGGAAGAAATAAAGGCGCGTTTTCACGGGTCGATCTGAGTTGAACGATTTGGGTCGATTATTGAATCGAAAGAAAATTGAATATGTAAACCACCTTTCGGCTTGGCCGTTCGGCGGAGTGAGTCGATTCGACGGAAGTAGAAAGACTGTCTACTTTTGGTAGGCGATTGCCGCCGAATTGATGTCGAACGACTAGAATCGAATGTGTAAACTTCTCGTCGTACAGATTTGTATCGTTTCGCTGAATTATTCCAATGGTAAATTTCTTAAAGTTCTTCAAAATGAGCATTATTAATTCTTATATGATTCCTATAAGCCTCTAATATATTTTCGAAGCAGACTTTGTGATGCATCAAGGGGATTTTCGTCATAAAATCCATGGTCTGGTCCAGCACCTCCGTTTTTTTCTCTTCTTGTTTAATTTAGCCATTATTTCATCCCGAATTGAACAACAAATTAATTGCACACTTACTCAATAATATCACGTGACGCCATTTTGTACTACAATAATTATTGAACATGCATCGCCTACCGTGTAAACCTTTTGATATTCAACACAGGTCGAACTATGGTCGAACGATCCAAATTGTTCAACTCAGATCGACCCGTGAAAACGCGCCTTTAGGCATATTCCAAAATTCTAAAGCATGGCGAGTGACAAATGATTTTCGAAATGTGTGGATCACGAAAGGCAAGTAATTAAGCATATAGGAAACTCCTAAAAATCAAATAGGAAAATCAAACACTTGATGATGATTAACCTACAAGTATTCTCCAAATGAAGCAGCAGTCGAAGCTCCTTAAAGTTTCATTTATAAACTCGTAGAGTTCTCAGTGTTGAAGTTGGAAAATTCGTAGTTAGTGAGGTTCACAGTTCGGAGTTCGCAGTTGATTTTCTGGTATTTATAGTAAAAAATGCCGATGTGGGCAATCGAATGTCAAATCAGTCATGGTATTCGACATTGACACTGATTACGTTCTAATATAGTGAATTTTCAGTGGTTGGAACGAACTTTCTGATCTACAAACATAAAATTTGAATATCGCTCAACTTTTGCAAACATCCTGAAATTTAGCGAACTTTTCGCCAACTAAGTTTGTAAATTGAACTGATTGATTTGCCCTTGAACTAAGATTTCAACTGCCAACTGAACCTGAACATTGCGAACTTTTTGAGTTTACAAATCCAGCGTAATTTGCAGGAATCACAATCGGAAAGTAAGATTCGTTAACTATTAGTTATTACGTTTAGAGTTTTTATTCATCCCTCGGCTCATATAGACCTTAAAGAAACAAATATTTTATTGGAAAGCCAAGAATCTAAGCAACTAAACCCAAATTAAAGTAGATAAATGTCGAAAACATAAGCGAATAAGAATCAGGGCAAGCTGCCTCGGAATCCGGCCAAAAAACTCCCGTCCCCTATCCAGTCAAGGAATCTACAGGAATGTAGGTACTTAAATTAGAATTTGTTATATCCTCGCAAGGTATTTACTTCCGAAAAATTATGCCACTATTAAAACATTCGATTAGAATTGTAGTTAAATTAAACTGGACTTCTAGGGCTTGTTCTAGGTATAAAATATACGTTCATGTTTTAGAAACTCAATTTATATTAGTTATTTATGTTTATAGAAGACATAACATTTTAAACTTTTTTCTCTTTTTTCAGGAAGACAACAAAATAAAGGCGTATTGTCCAAGCCGAGGTAGAAGACACAACAAGACAGAAACAATGCAAATAAACATAGTTAGTTAAATAATTATTGCTGATACTGTATGTTATATGATCAATAAATGATTCAGTATTTTGAAATTTCATCCTCCCTAAGCTAGTCCCACCAAATCTAATGTGTTTTCAGTATTCTTGACGAAATGGTGGATGTACCGTAATGTAAATGAAATATCTACAGCAATTAGAAGGAAAATCGCTGAAATATGTTTATCTCATGATACAACCAGATTCGGCCGGTTATAACATTTTCAAATTACATCTCCTTCTTATCATAGCCTGAATCCTCAGCAGTGAAATCATCTCTAAATATAAGGACACCTCATAATTTTGAGAGAAGACTATTTAAACCTCTCAGGTTTTATTCATGAAGTTAATTATGTTAAATTATGGGATCGAGTGGTGTCGTTTAAAAATCGGTAATTTTATGCAATCCTATCACTAATATATCGTTAGTATAAAAATATGGGCATCCATATAACGATTACGTAGGTACACACAGAATAACTAGGGTTGCCACTCCTCTGGGTTCCATCCGGAGTCTTCGGATTTCGATACCCAGTATTCAGACTTACCACAATTTTACTACAACAATAAAACCGACAAGCAGCAAATATCTTATCACGTCACACAAAATAAATTGCTAATAAGATATTTTTTTAAGTACAGATAAGCATGTAGGTCTTGTAGAAATCGTGGATCTATCCTTATATTCGGAGTAGGTACCGCTCACTCATACTGGCCGTCTGTCATTAAACTTCCCAAGTCTATATTCTTCCGAGAACATAACACAATTATTCCGCTCCTGTCTCAGTTATGTCTTTCATGGAACAATCAGCGATGGTTGTCTTATTGAGGTATACAGGTGGAGATATAGAAATAGAAAATTTGTCTGTCTGCTCTTACTCATTTGATTGTTATGAATCTATCTATGAATCTGAATCTATCTACGCATTCGGTTATGGATCATAATTAAACCAATATGAATGCATAGAAATGACAGTTAACAGGCGGAGCAAGATATGCGAGGGAAAATACATGGCCCTCCGCTCGCTTCGGGGCGCAACCAACTAAAATTATCCCATAATAATCAAAGGCATAAT
>MU186508.1:27607-56723 GCA_016904865.1 Pissodes strobi | reverse complement strand
ATAATTAATATATATATATATATATATATATATATGCATTCGAGTCAATTTGGAATACCTTCCAAAAGATATCTTTAGATTATTCTACCTCTGTTACCCTTTTTATTGCCATCACCTCTTAATTATGTGAGTGTTGATGAGCAACCCCGGTACACAAAAGGGAAAGCTAAAGGCCAGTCGATGATTTTTATCTCATATTTTCCCGAATGAATAACTGGGTCAAAGTTACGCAAAGTCGTTACCTCGGTAATAGGGGTTTCAACTTATTGAATTTTTTGCACGCGGCATGACAAGATTATTAAATTGATGGTAATGAGATATTTGTATTGCGACTTAATTTGTACTTTCAGTAAATTATACAATCCGATTATAAAAGGTATATTTATTTGGATGAAATGAGAGGGATTTCTACAGTAATGATTTGTTTAAATAGTATCATTGAAGTTAATAAAGATGCAATTAGGGTCGGACCATTAGATTAAGTTTTTTATCCATAACCGTTCGTAGATACTTCGGTTTCATTAAACTGTCGCTACTACATAGTTTCTTAGTATCTTCGATAGGGAATGGCCTGTCATGTTTCGTCAATGACAAAAAAGGAAGTAGTTAAAAGCAAGAAAGCGGCAGTAACTGCAAAAGAAGCCAATCTCAATATATTTAATCTCACGAAATAATTCAAGTAACCTCTCAAGCATATAAAGGACTCAATTCTTCAAATGTTACTCTGCCCTAAGTTTGCACATGTTCTTCACCATTCTCAAGATACATTTGGGTTCTTTATACTTGTTCGTCATTAGTACGGCGAAGAATGATAACTCTATTTTTATATTAAATAAAAATCATGGATGCATAATTTTAAAATAGTTTACTAATTTACAAATAAAAATCCACATTCTAAAATGACACAGGGGGGACTGGTGAGAGCTGATTCAGAAAAAGACATATTACACTTTTAATCTTTCGGCTTTAGCTGCATATTGATTTGCTATAAACTGACAGAATGCCAGTCAGTGTTGGCATAATTATTAAACCATGACAGAAGCGTGAAAATAATCCGCAATGCCAGAGTACAAATAATAATATCATCATTTCTTTTTATACAATGATATCATTTATACCGTGGCAATGCGGTCAGTGCTTACCAGAGGACGATCGTCAGCGATAATGTTATTATTTTTTTGCCTACATTTCTAAAAAAATTTGCCAGATGCATACAGGTAACTTTCCACGGTTGCCCATATTTTGACCGCTGGTATGTATGCAGCTATAAAACGTTTGTGATAATTATAGTTTTATTAATATGCTTTTCTTCTGAGAGATATGATAAAATAATATTTGTCGAGACTTGATGCGTATCAAATAAACCTTGTACTTGTATCATTTTTGCTGTAATTTCAACTGCTATACTCGACGCGCCGAACAGATTCACCGATCGCGGAAACAATTTGTCTTATTTTATGATTGAATCGACCCAATGTTTTGTTTATTCATTTCGATTTTTCTTATCCATAATACAAAAAATAAAAATTGAGTGTGTTAATGAAAGTTCCTATGTTTGGAATCAATGGAATCATAAAATAAGAAGAATTATTGTATCCGTGTTTTCCGTGTTTGGTGAATCTGTTCGGCGCGTCGACTAGAGCTAATTATTCTAATGCAGAATACTGAGGCCGCCGAAACAGAAAATTATCATCTTTCGTCTTGTATCGAGGTCTCTCGATAAGAGGACCAGTTGCTCTCAAGTTTTGAATCGAGGGAATGGCTTCTCTCAATGAGAAATTCTCGTGTTTCTCAAGTTCTCACAACGAGAATTCGTATACTTAATGATTTTCGGTAATATGTTGGTGTGATTTAAAATTTAGAGTGTATAATATGTACAGGGTGGCTCGAATTCGTGTCTATGTATGGGGAACTCGAAAAGAGTAAGAGATACAGTGTCGGTCAAATTAAGGCAAAATTCCACATTTAGGTGCCTAACAATATGCCGTTTAGAAAGTTTTAGAAGTCCAAGTATTTACGGAGATATCCGGAAAAAATGGAAATTTAAAAAATTCATTTTATTTTTTTCCTGGGCTTATTTAATAACTGTTTTCAAATCTAATTGCACTTTTGCATTGCCACTTTTTCCGCTCTATTCAATGATGATATCCAGTTTGAAATCCGACGTTTCGTCTTCAAGGCCATCAACTTTCTTTTTTTAAATACGAACTTTAATTTTTTTTATCGTTTTTCAGATGGTATTGGCCGGTTATTAATATGAGTATGTGTTTTTATTTTTTAATTTTTTTTATTATTTTTTTATTGTTTTTATTTTATATATTTTGCTTTGGCGTGATTTTAAATAATTTAAGGTAGGTACTTTTGAAATTTTCATATTTTATAAAAATATTTTATTTGTTTTTTGTATTAAGTGGAAAATTGGAGCCCGTATTAGAAATAAAAAATAGTAAAATTATTTTTTACAAGAATATGACCATGAACTATTACTCAAACATTGCTTAGTGCATAGATAAGATATTTTCAACTTTTAACCAATTAAAAAATTAATTTAATAGAGAACATCAACAATTTATAATCTTACTACGTGATACTATAGGTACTTTGATAGAAAAACACACCTATTGGAATTTTGCTTATTAGTTAAAAGTTGAGAATATTTTATATTTGCAGTAAGCAACTTATTTGAGCAATAGTTCATGGCCATATTCTCGTAAGAAGTAATTTTACTATTTTTTTATTTTTAATACGCTCCATTTTTCCACTTAATACAAAAAACAAAATAAAATATTTTTATAGAATATAAAAATTTCAAAAGTACCTACCTTAAATTATTTAAAATTACGCCAAAGCAAAATATATAATTAAAAAAATATTAATAAAAATAAAAAAAAATTAAAAATAAAAATAAAAACATAATCATATTAATAACGCCAATACCATCTGAAAAACGATAAAAAAATTAAAGTTCTTATTTAAAATAAGAAAGTTGATGATGATCCCTTGAAGACGAAACGTCGGCCTTCAAACTGGATACCATCGTTGGATAAAGCAGAAAAAGTGGCAATGCAAAAGTGCAATTCAATTTGAAATCTGTTTTTAAATAAGCCAAGGAAAAAATTAAAACGAATTTTCAAAATTTCGTTTTTTTCCAGATACCTCCGGAAATACTCAGAATTTTAAAGCTTTCTAAACGGCATACTGTTAGGCACCTAAATGCGCAATTTTGCCTTAATTTGACCGACACTGTCTCTCTTACGGTTTTCGAGTTCCCCATACATAGACACGAATTCGAGCCACCCTGTACAATTGTGAGACCATTTTCTAGTATTAGATATTGTGTATAATTTTATTAATTATAATAACCTTCATGTCCTATACTTGCGATTCGATAAATGTAAATAATAAATACCTATATATCTAATTTGTTAATGCTTGAGAATGTAGAGTACATGTCATTTTCGAAAACAGACTACTTATTTTCGCCGAAAACCGCGTTTCTTGAACTTTTTTTTATTTTTTTTTTTCTTTATTTCGTTTTATATTACTCTTATTAACTTTCCGAACAATTTTTTCTTTTTTTTCTCATTTGGTTTTATAATACTTTCATTAACTTCCCGAACATTTTTTACGATTTTTTAAATTTTTTGCCGTTTTTTCAAAAGTTTTTGTATTTTTATTATACGGCATTTTTTTTCTTCCCATTTTTACCATCCCCGACCTCGTAGGTGAACTTCGCTGTTTTTGAGCGAAAACCGTATTTATCTAACTTTTTTTATTATCTTCTGTTCTTATTTCGTTTTGAAATACTGTTATTATTTTTCAGAAGAACTTTTTACATTTTTTAAAATTTTTCCCATATTTTCGAAAATATTTGGGTATCCTTCCCAGGAGGTGAGGAGGTGGTGGCTTAATTTTCACCCCCCCCCCCCCCCCAATTGATGAACACATGCTACGGGGTCATTGCATGTCAGATTTTCGATCCGAGGCTCCCGTTGGAGTTATCGGCAAAAAACGGTTTTGTTCCCAAAATCCCCCCTTAAATTATAGCCCCGGCGCCCCTCCAATATGGTCAAAGGTAGCCCCTTATGAGGCGCACCTACCATAAAAATTTCGACCCCGTTCCCGAAATTAATTATTTCGTTTTTTCTTCTTCCTCTCTCCTGGCCGAACGGAGGGCATATTTCCGTTTCCTGTTCGGCTAGCGCACCCAAGTGCGCTAATCGTGTAGGAAAAGGATATCTCCTTTGCCTAAGGGGTTAACGCATTGATTTGGGTACCTGGAATACGCTGTTAGATAATATTTCACGCTACGGGGGCTCAAGAAAAGGTAACTAACCAGGTGCACACCAGACATACCCAAACCAGACATACCCAAACTCAATAAAAAAACTGTTTAGAAACTTAACCTAAAAAAATGAAAAAAAGCAACGGGGTTTGAACCCGGGCCGCCAATAGCCGCCGAATTGAGACCTAACCCTAGATGGTTACCTATCGACCACGAGAGCTCTTGCCGCAAATTGATTGCATCGCGAAGACATGGCGCGATTAGGTGCGTTAACCACTTAGGGAACGGAGATGCAGGTTTCGCATCTGTTTCCTACACGATTAGCGCATTCGGTTGCGCTAGCCGAATAGGAAACGTAAAAATGCGAACGGGGTCCAGGAACCAGTTTTGGTCCAGGATCCTCATTTTATCTCGGCTACATATCCTGAAAATTTTCAACCCTCTAGCTATACTAGAACATGCACAATTAAAGGGGCGTTTCACTTTGATAAAAAAAAAATCTGACTTTACCCTCGCTAAAGAAGTTTCACTTCAAAAATATATTTTTCTCAAAAAAAAACCCTAATTTTTTTACCTATAGATTGAAATTTTTACATTTTCCCGACATTTTCGAAACAGATGCATTTAGAACATTTTCTCCTATAAATTCTGTATCGAATTGTCTCTCGGTTTTTTCGATCATCACCACTTTTTCGGCGATAGAACGCCTCTCTCCTACTATACGTCGATGCACAGCATCCTCGTTCAAAAAAAGTTAGTTCTCAAACCTACAATCATATTACTTAGAGCATCTCTTATGTCATACTATTAACTAACGTAGTTCCACTACGTATCCTACAACAAAGTTTCTTATGCCAGTGGTTCCTCAAGTGAGCGTCTTGGGTGACCTATGGAAGAATATTCGCTCCTACTGAAATTAGACGCTAAAGCTAAACTCTGTGTAAAGTTGGACTCATCGATGTGCTGATAGGAAGCGGCATCTAGCGTGCATTGTGCATACCATTAACTATTGATTAACTTCTCGGATATATTTATGCTAGGTCGTGCTCCATATTTATAGAGGCCGTGAAACTAAGAAAAGCAATAGTCAATATGGCGACCAGTGTAGGGTGTGAGGCATTTCTCGTTAGGCGCTTCTTTGCTTCTGCATAAAATGCTATTGGACTGCCTAGTTTAACCATTACGTCATCCAATGGTTGGTTCTCGGGCGCCACCGCATCTGGATTATAGTGGTAGAGGGCCCACTCCGCACCGGGTTGCTTTTAGACAGTGGAGAAACGGCGAACCAGGGGTCAATCTTGAATGTTTGCGTGGTTGCCGGCTGCCTTTAGAAATTTACTTGCTTATTCAAACTTAGTACTAGCAGGAAGGGATTAAGAAAGAAAACACACAATTTCAAAATACACCTAATACAGCATCTCTATTTGCCAATCTGGAAATATAAAGAATGGTGACGTCAAAACCCTGATGACCTAGCTAACCCAACGTTGCAACGTAAGAATTTATTCTTTATTAATCCAACCTACCTAAACTGAGGTTAACCTAAACTATTAATGCTTAACTAAAGAGTTTTACTCTATGCGACTTATGCTTAACCCAAAAGATAAAGAAACGAAAATATTGCCAGAGGGGTGGGTATGGTATGCGAAACGTAACGGAATGGCATTGACATTGAGAAGAGAAACAGAGCCGCGATATCAACTGTTAAGGAACGGTACTGCTACGACGAAGCTACTTGGATTACGGTATCCACGACTACACGGACAGGCACTCGACTGACGGTCCAACCTCGGTCCAACGTAGCTCCTCTGACTTGGTCCTGACGGGTATGGATATACGCGGCCTGATGCTTAGAAAATTACGGAAACATGCAACGATAGCGTTAAGGTTCGGATAATATCTGATATAAGGATGACGACGATACATAGGATACGGTGCGACATTAATAAACGACCTGACGAGGCTTCCTGCATACATGAAATACAAATCCCGGATTGCGCGTGCGCGGATACGTCATTGCTTCCCGGTCGTGCTTCGCTACTACGATTTTACGCCGTCGTTGAGAGGCTAGTTAAGGAACGGGGTAGGTAGACTGAGTGTGAGAGAGAGCTTGTAAAGATAGAGCCGACCGGAATTGAAAGACCGAGGCCGGCTTGTAGTGTAGAGAAAGAGAGCATGTGTAGTGGAAGAATAACTGATCGGAATGGAAAACCGAGACCAGCTTGTGTAATGTAAGGGGGTGAGAGAGATGAGGAATGGAGGAAGGTGGGTTGAGTGTGAGATAGAGCTTGTAAAGATAGAACCGACCGGAATTGAAACACCGAGGCCGGCTTGTAGTGTAGAGAGAGAGAGGGTGTGTGTGTAGTGAAAGAATAACTGATCGAAATGGAAAACCGAGATCAGCTCAGTGTAGTGTAAGAGGGAGAGAGATATACCTTCAGTAATACCTATATAGCAGCAGCGAAGGCGGACAAGAAAGGCGGCGACGATGGCGGTCTGCTGAAGGCGGCTGTCATGGCGGCGACCTGCAGGAAGCGGCGTGGGTCTAGCTCAGCTTGGCGGTAGTGGTGGTCCTCCTTCTCTGGTCTGGGCTTAGGCGGCTGGCTGGCGACGTCTTCTTCGAGAACCCGGGTGGGCTGGTGGGCTCTGCCTGTTCAGCGCGATGCAGCCCGGTTTTGTTACCTCGACGCGTAGTGAGGGATCACGTCATCGGCCGGCCGATGAGTGGGGACCTCCACGCGCACGGTGCTACGACGGAGATCGCGACGTTCTACCGGTACCGCGCGAGTACTACGGAACATATGAAAACCGATTTCCCGGCTTCTCGCGACGGAATATTTTATTGAACTGAGTTTAGAATATTTAAATTATATACGAAAAAAAATGATGTGAATAGCTCGTAAAATAAGAAAGTTAATCCGGCTTGCATACCATTCCCCTAAAAATATAGTAACTTCGTTACAAGGGACTGGAACGGATATATTTCGAGTTTTTAATATAAAATATGTTTAAAATAATTGTCAAATTTGTGCATTTGCAGCGAACAATTTATACAAAGCCAGTAATTTATTGTCTTAATGGCACAACAAAACAACAAAAGTAATTTATATATGAACTAATACGTTTCCCATTGTTAGAGCCTCCTCCCTACATGCGAATGAATTTAGATTTATATGTCAGGCCTTCTTGTTTAGAATGCGTTGCTCATAATTACAAGACGCTGACTATTCTAGTCAGGGACCAGGACCCAGGACGTAGACAGGAATGGGGTGCCCTCCCAGTGGCCCACCCTAAACATTTATGAGAAAATCTATAAACGTTAGTATTTCCGTAAATGAACCAAGCTTAATTTTAAAATCTCTTACTAAATTTATTACGAAAAAAACATTCGCTGCACAGGCAGAAGAAAAATTTAAAAATAATGGTGCCCAGCAAAAATTTATGACAAGAAAACTTAATCTATTACGAAAACTTAACGAAATTTAATAGGAGAAAAATAGTCGCTGCTGGCAACACTGGGCCTGCTGACCCCAGCCCAGTCGTCAATTCGCAATATCCGAAGTACGCAATGCCCGTAGTTATCCATCATCCATAACCATAACCTGAATGTATGGCTAGAAGTTGCTCTGTTATCTATAGCTGTAAGGTAGAATTATGCTTATGATTAAGGTGCTTGTCCGAAGAATCTACAATTTGATTGATTGTTTCATTGGGGCGTGTTTTTTTAACGACTTTTGGATAAAAATTGGGCGTGGCATCCCCAAAATTTGATTGACCCCCACCGGTTTCAGTGCCCTCCCTAAACTTAGATTTGCCCCGACTGCCCCCTCCCTCCCAATTAATATTATCTCTATGTCCCTCGTCAGGGATGTTACAAAATGCACAATAATTGTTGCAGATGTATGTATGCTTGTATGCTTTGGGGGTTTATTTGCACACT
Organism: Pissodes strobi; assembly: GCA_016904865.1. Classification (NCBI taxonomy): domain Eukaryota; kingdom Metazoa; phylum Arthropoda; class Insecta; order Coleoptera; family Curculionidae; genus Pissodes; species Pissodes strobi. The sequence continues at coordinate 48,498 of MU186508.1, read as the reverse complement.
GCGACCTAGAAGACCTGTTGTGTACCCCCCTCTTCTGTTCAGCCGTTCAGGGTGTCTCAACGTCTACAGCATTTTATTCAATCTTATAGCCTTCAGGAATTGTGCATATTGATGCACATATTCACGAAATGTGGGCAGTATGCGCCTCATTCTTAAAATATGCACACTTTATAGTTCGCATTGTAATTTCAATTCAACTTGCGTCATTTAGTATATTATATTCTCGTTCTCGATGATTACGCATAATTACAGTTTATTCCGTACTGTGGTATATTCTGAGAATAATAAACCAGCCTCTAAATGCGATTCTGCGCGATAGCTTTCAGGATGCACATGCTTCAACCACAGTTTATACCGTCACCGAATGGTACGGTATAAACTGCTTCAACTATGGTGCACGGCTTGCCCCCCGATCTTATGGAGATCGGTGGGCTTGTCTAATTATTGAGAAACGCCTAGGTACAAACCCCGGCCGTTTTATTTAAAGCTTCAAACCCTGTGTTATGCAACCAGCATCACCTTTAAGATTAAATGCATATTTCACTACGTTCTAGCAAAACTTCTGCAAGGCCTGGTAGCATGATACAAAGGTTCTTTGTATCATGCCTCGGTAGTGTAGTAGGTAGGGTGCTTACCTGTCATGCCGGCACTGCGGGTTTGATTCCCGTCGGTCGCGACAGATGATTTTTTGTTTATTGTTTTTCATTAATTTACCTTTTTTGCTTAATTTAGGGTTAGTTAGGGTTAGCTTTAGGATTAGTTTTGGTTAGTGCTTGTTAACTGAGCCCTCGTAGCGAGCGAAGCGACATGCAAAGCCATAATATTTTGGGTTAGCCTTGGGTTAGTTTTGGTTAGTTCTTGTTGATTGAGCCCCCGTAGCGAACAAAACGAGCGAAGGGCCATGCAAAGCCATAATAATACTCCGGGATAGGGTTTGAAGCCTTAAATAAAACGGCCGGGGTCTGTACCTAGACTCTTCTTAATTATTGTATCATGGCTAAACTTGGCTTGACGTTTTATCGTGCTCAGTTGCAATATCTATCTCGAGATGTGTACAGTACTTTTAGTCCGTGTGTCGCTGTAATTACGCTCGCGTTGTCTTATCAAATCAGTTCTTTTAATTAATAAGTTATATCTGCTTTTGTGCCAGGCATGGTTGGATATTCTTGTGCAGCAGCTACTGCTTATTTTTCCAAAAGGCTATCTAAAGAAAGTGCATGCCTTCGTTAAAATTTTAACTGTAAAAGAAATAGTTACCTCCATATAATAGGCTTGTTGTAAATTGGGGTCTTGTAAAGATAACGTTCGTTTTAAATAAGGCTGAATGCAGCAAAATTCCACTACAAATCCAGGAGTTTTATTAATAATTTTTTAAAAAGTGAGGATTATTTAAAAAATAAATCTACAAAAAACTATCCCAGGCTGACTAGGCTTGTAAATTGGGGTCCTGTAAAGATAGCGTCCTTTTTAAATAAGGCTGAATGCAACAAAATTCCAATATAAATCGATGAGTATTATAAATAATTTTCTATAAAAGTGAGGACTATTAAAACAAATCCGATTACTATCACATGCCCTAATGTGGTCAGGTTTTATTTCGGAAAAGCAACCCAAACTAACCATCACCTAACCACTACTTTTGATATTCGCTCGCTTCGAGCCACCTTACTCATACTAACCAAAACTAATTCGAACTAACCAACAACAACCCCCCCCCCCCAACTAGCCAATACTAATTCAAACTATGTAATCAAAATTGACAAAAAATTTTAATAAAAATTCGTTACATGAAGTCTTCTTTAAAGCAGACGTTATCTGTAGATACAAGAGCCGTAAATTGAATTATTTTGTGGAATTAAATATTTTAGGCATTAATTCGGGAAGCTTTTGATAAACTTGGGAGCAAAAAGCACAATAATGACACTTCTATATATGTGATGTCATAGTTTCTGATTGCTTTGATGATTTGGTGCCGCAAATGGCAGGAAAGTGTAACAGTCTGATTTGACCAATGTAATTTTTTTTTTATTTAATTTTATATGCTGCATTTAGAAAAAAAGCTGTATTTTGCGATAAGAATTATTGAAAAGAGGTCAATACTGATATTGATTCGATTTGCTGTCAATAAGCTCAAAGTTGCCGCATTTATTAATGTAAATTAATTTTATTCTAAATATAGGTTAACGATATATTTGTATTAGCTTTTATAAGACTGTTGTGGCTTTGAGTAAGTATTTTGATCATCCCTTTGTCTTATGTAGCCCTCAAGTTAATATATTTATTTTAGTTGATAAGCAAACCATAGATCGCGTATTTTAGTTGATCAAAACTAAAATAGGATATTATGTTATTAGTGTAACCTTGCTTAATTTATATTACATTACCGTAGAATGGCCAGCAAACGGTCAAACCGTTCTGTATTTTTAAAACTTGTGGTTATATAACCTGCTTTTAAGCTTCATTAGATACGTCAATACATATTTTATTTTCGGTTTAAATATTTGATAACTTTTGGGAACTTCTGATAAAACTTTTAGGACCTCTGGCTCTAGCTGGTTTCAGATATTTATATTTATCTTTCCACGCGACCTGCACTAGCAATTTTCGGCGGGTACTGTTGGCAGCATTGGGTAGTTGGAATTGACTATTTCCCATAATTGCTGCTGTCGATTTAGATTTTAAAAAGTTTATCGTGTTTTTGGGGAATATTCTCTAGTATTTCTTGAACCATTTAATTTCAGCTCATTAATTGTGGCTCCCGCCGTCATTTTACTACCATAATAAACGAGAATTAAGTCGTTTAGTATCTTGGAATTATTCCTCGTATCGAATCACTTGGCATTTTTCAGCTACTCCCTTCTTGCTGATCTGACGTAGTTCTCTAATCTCGTGAAAGTGAGAAGGCAAATTGACTGATTTTGTTCTTCTAGAAATACCCTTCGAGGCGAAAAGAAGGTTTGCTTTAGTGTAGTCATAGTGACTCAACATTTCGTAATGTAATTTTATACTACCCTTCTTTGGGGATATTGCGTTGATTTCTGTTTGTGTTTTGACACGACCGATTTATCGGGATTTAACTACTGCACTAGGCAAGCATTTTCTCTGGAATTATTTTTTTTCTATTGCTTGTAAAGCACTTGGACGCCATGATGCTAATGGCTCTTTTCTCTTATTTCTAGAGGCTTTCCGAGTTCGTCGTAGAAGATCGAGACCGTCAAATCTCCAGCAACCCTCACACACGAGTGAGGTAATTATTGCTACAGTTTTTTGTCTAAATTAACGATTTAACTGCCTTATCTGTGTTAACCCCTCACAACTTATTATTTGTTGAACTCTTAAATAACTAGATCATAACATAAATTACCTGAACACATTGGGGTCAATCACTGAATTAATATGCTCCCTTAAATTTGAAATCTCAATTAGTATTTTCTAAAGGAAAGTGGTTTGACCTACGCCCATTTTCATATAACTGGAGTTACGTTTGGGTACAGAACAGGTAAAATGAAGCAACTGCCTAAGTGGAGGGAAAAGGTCGATGCCCATGGTGTCTACTGTCCATAACTTAGTATGTGCGACACTAGGTATCACTCGCGCTCACAAACACCTGTGACCGCAGGACACTGGTGTCGGCCCTATCCGACGACAGTTCAGCGGCAGTAGGGTCAGGTGTCTCAGATTACATGGGCCTTGTCCTTTAATCGTGCTTCGTTTATTTGTTACCTAATGATAGTGACTACTAATCTTGCGCTCGGGAAATGCTTTAAATGACGAAATGTAGGGATAAGTTGTAAATCAACATGGTCGCAAATGTTTAAATGAGAGTTACTTTTAATAAAGTTTTATTTTCAAATAGAAATACTACATGCTGGGCATGCTTTATTAAATCTGTTCTTTGAATTTTACCTTATTATTTTTTGCATATGATTTAAAACTAATAGCATCTCCAATATTTAACTGAACATTTGCTACAAATTATCATACAAAAATAGCAAGACTTCTGCTTTTGTAAGATTAATGTTAAATAACTGAGAATTTGGTATATTTGCAAATATTTCCCACCTATTTACTTACTTGTTCTTGCAGCAGGAACAATTTAATTCGTTCGAGACCAGTCTGACGTACTAGAACTATAAACCTAAAAATAATGGTCTATAAACCTAGAAATTAACTGGGTCTACTCTTATTTAAGGGCTAGTAAGGCTATATTTTCTCAAGGTGGCAGCAGACTGTGCCGCTAAATTGGTTTGTGCGTTTTTACGGCTCCGTTTTACTGCGGGGCTCGCGCGCGCTTTTCATTGCACAACCCGAGAAATGTGTTCTGCGTTGTAAATAATGAAATCTGGAAAACAATCTCTGTTTACTAAAGAAGGTCTGGATGGCCTAAAAGATGCCAGATATAAAGATGATTACCGAGCCATAGAGTGAAACGATGATGACGATGATCTTTCATAGAAATTGAGAACTAATTTTTGTGTTTTCCTGTCAATTTACTTAACTTAACGCATCGAAAAAACTACAGACCTAATAATTAGTTTTTTTTGTTAGGGCACACTCTTACACTGAAGAGAATAAATTGTGAAAAACATAAGAAAAATTGAAATCAGTATCTCCACTGCATCTTCAATATTTCACTGGAGGTCTCAACCCATTTTTCTACGTCTTACTCTGCTTCACAATTTATTCAACTTCACGTCGTATGCATTTAAAACTAAAAAGTAATCGTGGTTTTACGGGAAATATAAAGGATAAATAAGATAATCGTAGGAAAAAAGGCCATCTTTAATAGAACTATTGGGATTGACAATTAATCCCATAATCCATGGAATTGACAAAATGAAACTATATTTATCTTCTTCTCAGACCAGCTTTATTGTACCTTCTTCGTAAGGAGGGGGAAATTAGAGCAATCGCAACTGGCAACTGACATCAAGATACCTGCAAATTTTACACCTTTGAAAAACAATAGGAATAAGCTGAAGCCAATCCTAACCTGAATTACAAAACTCTTTACCGCAATCTATTCAACTTTGTTCAATTATTCCCTGGGACGAAAGATTCCTGCAAAACTACGAAATGTTGTATATCATGACATTTTTAATGATACACTTTTGTCTCTTTTTGATTGCCATTGCCCTACAACAAAAATCAAACCGAGAAAGCCACAACCTCCCTGGTTACCTTATAACCTAAAAAAGATGATTGAACTTAAACATAAAGCTCTTCATAAATTTAAAAAATGTCCCCAGAAAGCAGGAGCAATTATATTTAGTTAAAAAAACTGTGCAGTGTCAGCAGTAAAGACAGAAAAAACAGCTTTTTCACTATGGAAATTGATAATTGTGCTGGACCAAATAAAAGTAAGAATATTTGGGACAAAATTTCCAGCTGGAAAGTAATTAATAAATGTAAAAATATAATTCCTAATAATTTAAAAGACCCTAATCTAATAAACAACTATTTTTTGGATAGTATACCAAAAATAGATAATGAACCAGGTATAATCGATGGTTTTCTCAGTAAACTGTCGACTGGGACCCATTTAGGCTTAGATTAATAACAGAAGAGGTACTAATGGCTTGCATTCTTTGTTTTAAAAGTGGTGCAATAGGAATTGTTGGTATATCTGTTAAAATGATAAAATCTTGTTTATCACACTGTTTGAAGCCATTAATTCATATTATAAATAGTTCTTTAGAGACAAACTCTGTACCTGAATTGTGGATAATGGCTCTTGTCACACCCTTGCCTAAAGTGAATAACCCTACGAGCTTTAATGAACTTAGACGCATAAGTTAGTCTTCCTACTGCATCAAAAATTCTTTAAAAAATAGTCAAATGCCAAACTAGAATGTATAAAGAATAAAAATATAATACCTAAGTTTCAATCAGGATTCAGGCCAAACCATAGTTGAAAATTACTAGCGATATTACTAAAGCGTTTGATGGGGGTCACTCTTGTCCTGCTGTTTTAATAGACATGAGTAAGGCCTTTGCTGGCCAAGTTAAGACATTTTAACATTGATGCAGGTGGGTGATTTTCCGAGTATCTTCACAATAGGAAGCAGGCCGTCAGGTTGACAGACAACGGTGAGGTGTTGAGATCGAGTTGAGGGATGCCGAAAGTGGGGTCCCACAGGGATCTAACCTTGAGCCACTTCTTTTCACTATCTTTGCGGCCGATCTTACAAAACATCTTAAAAATACTCTATATCACATGTACGCTGATGATCTACAAATATACTTTCCCACACCGGTCTCTTGTCTCCCTGATACGGTTGGGCTTCAAGTAACTCGCTTTTAGTGAATCCAGTTAAATCACAGGCCATCTTGTATTCTCGCTCTGACATCGACCTCTCTCACTTGCACATTATGGGGTAATAGTGGAGTGGTCCAATGAAGTAAAAAATCTTGGCGTATATATGGATACAAAACTGTCATTTAATACAGATATTAATAATTTTTGTCAAAAGTCTTATTATAGACTTAAATCTATTTATTAATATCGGGACATTCTTCCTTAAAAGACAAAGAAAATATTAACTGAAAGCTTGGTGCTTTCAATACCAAACTACCTTGATGTTGTTCATGGGCTATTCCTCATCGGTTATAATAAATATAGAGTACAAAAATTGCTCCTGTGTCAGGTTTGTGAGGGGTTTGTCCACGCAGGATCATGTCAGTCGACATGTTGCTGAGACGTACCAGTGTAATATGGCCCAGAGACGGTATGTTCACCTTGGTTATCTGATTTACAAGACTTTAAGATTGAATGAGCCTCTTTACCTGTCTGAGTTAATAAAAATAAGAGGAGACGTCCACGCACCGGGTGAATGTACGTTTCTGGGATAATGTCCCCGAACGGAATTTTTTAAATCATGCATCATGCTTTTTGTACTTGTCGGCATTTGTACATATAACGTGATTTTAAATTGTTAAGTGTGCCTGTGTTGAGATGGAGAGTCAAGAGGTTTGTATGTGATAATATGTTGGTCCTCTAGGTTGTCCAAAATTTTATAATAATACCTGTTTAGCTATTTTTTTTTCTTTGGTAGTTATTAAAATACGCGTTGCGGTACTTCTCACCTTTGTAAACACATAGTATTTGTTTTGAATAAAGATTATTTATTTATTTATAAAACAAAATTAAAATAAACATCAAAGACGATATTTCCGTAGGCCAATTTAGCCACTGAAGTGGCACTAGAATCTGCTTATTAGTTTTTAAACGAGGAGGTTTCTTTCTAGCATGAAGCATTAACCGAATGCGAAAATCCTCCTTTATTGAAAACATTTTTATCTACAACTTATGGAACTGACACAAAAAGCACTCTTCATATTCTTGAGAAAACGATTAATATCACACGCGTGTTGTTTTTCCTATTTTGCATTCAAAATTATTTTTTCTACGACTGCCCTGAAAATAGACAAAAACGCACTACTCTTGAAAACTGGACATTTCAAATATCGTGTGAAAAGTATACTTTGCACACGGTGTGTGCAAAGTATACTTTTCACAGCTTATTCGGGTATTTAGATTAAAGGACTTCTTCTCCGTTTTAGAGCTTCGCCTTCAGAGGTCCCATTAGATCTCTAAAATAGGGGGCCCAATTTTAGGGCTTCACCCCCCCCCCCCCCACAGGAGCCTCTTTTTGCAAAACTGTTGAAAATGGAACTCTCGTACCAGGGGCCCCCATTCCTAAATGTGTGAAAAATTGGACTCCCGTACCATAGGCCCCATTCTAGGGTTTCGCCCCCTGGGGCCTCATTTTAGGGCTTCGCCCAAGGAGCACCTTTTTCAAAATATTTGGAAAATAGGGACCCCACACCATGGCCACATATTAGGACTGTGTCCCTAGTTATAGTTTTGCGAGAATCTCTTACTCACGTAGCTTCTTTCATTAGGAATAACATTTTCTGATAAATCAATAATACAAAAGTTTCCCATATAACATGTCATTTTCCCCCACACTCCCAGTGGGGAACCCTGTATGTAGCAGTCGTAGAAAAAGTATAGTGTGCTACACGTGCTGAAAAGACTTTTCACATTCATGAGACTTTATGACACTCGCACCAAACTGTCTCATTCGTGTGAAAAGTCTTATTTTCAGCACTTGTTGCACAATATACTATAATTTCGGAACTTTGCTGTTGATTACACAGATATAAACAATAAATTTCGCAAACTAACCATAAGTCACCACGACGTTTTTTATTATGGGGCTATGGCACACATACTAAAGGGAGATCCTATGGCACTCGACGAGCGGTGTGTGTGCGTAGTTTGGGTTACTTGTTGCATTTTAAGATCCTTTACACAAGTAGAGCACTATGTAAAAATCAGCCTCTCCTATTGGTCGATCCGCATGGCCCTCCGCTCGCTTCGGGGGCTCAATAAAAGGCAACTAACCAGGTGCTAACCCAAACTAACCCAAGACATACCCAAAATCAAGAAAACACTGTTTAGAAATATAATCTTAAAAATAATAATAAAAAAAGCAACGAGGTTTTAACCCGGGCACTCCGGGTGAGACCCAACCATCTAAACCCCTGGACCAAGAGAGCTCTTGCGGCAAATTGATTGCATCACGAAGACATATTGTAATACGAGATGGATCGACCAATAGGAGAGGTCGATTTTTACATAGTGCTCTACTCGTGTAAAGGATCTTAAAATGCTGCATAGTTGTTGATTGTCACGGTTCTTGAATTTGTAATTTGGGGGAAAGAGACGTCATGGTAGTGAGCTTCACAGTGATGCAGTGCGCCAGAGAAAGGAGTCCTTTTAAAGCGATGTTCTAGGTGTTTCCAGTTGTACTACGAATGGATGTGCTCTTGCCGTCTGTCGTGTCTGTCTGACAGGCGTTGCTGGGGGGACGAAGCGGGCCAAATCCTGGGAACGCCTACTGTGAAAATATCTATAAAACAGTATGATATCGGCCACATGTATGCGGTGTTCCAGGCCATACAGTTCAACTACGGGTCGCCGATGCGACGCACAGCTCTCTTCTGAATGGAATCCAGCAGACATATTGCTGTTGGCTGAGGCACCCAATAGGCTATTGACGAGGATAAAGGAATGGTTGATCCTGTCATGATGATGTCAGGGCTTTCTTGATAAACGTGGCTACTTGGGTTTTTGCTGCATTGAACTGAGCCAAATTTCTGTCGCCCCAAGCTCGAGCTGTTCCCGTATCTTGATTAATTGTTTTAATCTGCTCTTGCCTGTGGTGATAAGTCTCAGTCGCTGGTTAAGCTTTTTATGACCTAAATTGGGAGACAAGGGTACTGTCATCTGCAAAACTGGAAACAGGTTTATTTATTGGTTTCGATCGATAGGGCCCCGCAACCGCGTGTGCAACGCGTGCACCGCACGCGGGCGCCCCTCTCTAAGGGGCGCCAAAGCCCTTATACAGTGGCGTTCGCGTGCAAAACCGAAGGAACGAAGGTTTAAGAAAAAAAATATTTTTTAACAACTTCCAACGAGCAAGGCACCAAAGAAATCGTTTTTTTTTTTTCAATAATCTAAGCGAAGTTTATGTTCATAAATATAATTACCTACCTAATTACTTATATTGGAACAGAATACATTATATTTTTAAAATCAATCATCAATATTCACATCTGAATATGCAATATGATCCAATATCCAATACGCGTATAATTCGACAAGTTTGCATAGAAGTGGTTAGAACTTGCCGATTCCAGACTCGAATACTCTAGGAGTATAAAACGGCAGGAGGCGTCGCCCTAAGATTGTTTTCATTACCTGAAGCGTCAAATCCCCTTGAAATTCTACAATATATACTTGAAAACAATCTAACTTCCTCTCACACTCACAATGCTCCAAAAACCCTAACTACAAGAAACCTCTGCCACAAACACGGCCTGTGAACACAAACATATCATTTGCACAAGTCACAAAACCACATCAACAACAACAACAACAACAACAACCACAACAACAAGCTCCAAAACCTACACAAACAACACCCACAAACAAAAACATAAACACAAACTCCCAAGCGAGTGCAATGCCGCAAGCAAACGGATTAATTGCTCTTCTTACTATGTCTGAACAAGACATAGTAACAAAACTGAATAAAATTTCAGAAATAATAAATAAAAATCCAACATTGAGACTATTTGCTAATCTCAATGGCTAATAAACCCAAGCACCTATTTTTAGTCAGTTGGAACGCGAACTCTCTTTACCCCAAAAGACACGAGTTTGCTGACTACCTGACTGAAAATAACATAGACATTGCACTCGTACAGGAAACATTCTTACGCCCACAAACAAGATTACACATCAAAAACTACACAATCTATAGAAATGACAGGGCGCAGCGTATGGGGGGCGGCACTGCCATTTTTGTAAAAAACAACATTACACATGGCGCAATACAACCACCACAGTCAGACATACTGGAGGTGACAAGCATCAAAGTCAGTCTAACTGACGGAGACATTGTCATTCATTCAGTATACAAACCACCACAACACAACTTACCACTAGACGAAACCACAAAACTCTTCAACTACACACTGCCAGTTCTTGCAGCAGGAGACTTTAACTGCAAACATAGATCTTGGGGATGCAGGGCCACCAATGCAGGTGGCACTGCATTACTAAGAGCTTCGCAAGAACTGCACTTCACAGTACAAGCACCACTTGAACCCACACACTTCCATTATGAACGCTCAGATATACTAGACATAGTACTTACTCAAAACATCGCACACAATGTTGTGATTGACAATCTGGAGGATTTATCCTCATCAGATCAATATCCGATTGCCATCACAATAAACAACATACACGAACACAAACAAGCAAACATACAACAATTCATACACTGGAACATATTCAAAGAACACTTAACACAAAACATGCACAACTTACCATACATCGCCTCCAAAGCGGAACTAGATAACGAAGTTGCTAGGTTCACTGAGGAGATACAAGCAGCCATAAACGCAGCCACAAAAACAGTACACACAAATCAAAACAACCCATACTCGCTTCCACAAAACAGAAAAGACAACATAAGGCTCCGAAACAGGCTAAAACGACGAGCCAAACTAACAAACAATCGAGACTTAAACACACAAGCAAACAGACTCACGAATACAATCAAAACAGACATAAAAGCTCACAAAAACAACTCATGGACAGAATACATCACCACAGTCAACCCACAAAACAACTCTCTATGGAAAATCGCCAAAACGATGCAAGTTCGCAACAAAGTGACATATCCTAACATCCATGGACTGAGAGGAATGGTGTATTCCAGCGAAGAGAAGGCTGAGGCTTTCGCAGAATCGTTGGAATCGCAATTCACCTTAGGCGATGGGGCCCAGGATATAGATCACGAGGCAACCATAAAGAGAAACTACAGAGAAATACTAACTTACGAAAACGAACACCAAGACGACGAAACACGACCAACTAACACCGCAGCAATTGAGCAAATTATTGCGCAATTAAACCCGAAAAAAGCACCCGGCTACGACAACATACCAAACAGAGCACTAAAAAACTTACCACAAACAGCCATACTCAAATTCACTTACATAATAAACACAATACTATCACTAAAACACTTTCCAAAATCTTGGAAAAAAAGCAAAAATAATACTAATCCCTAAACCTCACAAAAACTTGATCTTTCCTCAAAACTGGCGATCTATCAGCTTGCTCTCATCGCTGAGCAAACTGACGGAGAAGGTTATGTTGGAGAGATTAAACTCACACATATCACAAAACAATCTGATCCCAGACGAACAGTTTGGGTTCAGAAAACAACACAACACCGAGCTCCAACTTGCCAGGCTTGTTGAGGAGGCGACTAGAGGACTGCAAAGACGGGCACCGACCGGAGTTGTCAGTCCTTGACGTCGAAAAAGCCTTTGACAAAGTGTGGCATGAAGGACTCATACACAAACTAGACAGACTACACAATCTTCCACCTCCACTAACTCAACTCATAGCCTCATTCCTCAAACACAGATCCTTCACTACACAAATAAACACAGCACTATCCACCACAAGGCGCATAGAGGCAGGAGTCCCCCAAGGCTCTCCTCTGTCGCCTACGCTATACACATTATACACAACAGACATACCTAGACACCCAAACACTAAACTCTCCATATACGCAGACGACACATGCATATTCTCAATAAACAACAATCACACAAGACTCAAAAATCACATACAACAACACTTAGACTCCATATACGAATGGGCAGAAACTTGGAATATTAAAATTAATGAAGAAAAAATACAGGCCTTGCTCATAACAACTAAACGTAATAAACCTATTCCAAATTTCAATCTCGAAAACTCAGTAATAAGATGGTCAAACTCTCTTAAATATCTAGGGGTAACCCTAGATAGCAAACTCACTTTTCAAAAGCACATTCAAGCAAAAGTAAACGAAGGCATTGCAGCCAAACAAGCTTTCTATCCATTAATTAACAGAAATAGTAAAATGTCACTAAAGAACAAATTAATGCTCTATAATCAGATAATAAAGCCCAAAATTCTAAATGGAGCCATAGTATACACACATGCATGCAAAACAAACAAGAAAAAACTTCAAACATTCCAAAACAAAACACTCAGACAAATTGTGAACGCACCTTGGTACGTTCGCAATGCAGATATTCACAACGACCTCAAAGTAGACACAATAAACACATATCTGGCAGGCAAACACACAATATTCTTAGAACAAGTTCGCAACCACACAAACCCAATCATAAGAACACTATTCAGCAGAGTAGCACATCCAAACAGAACAGTACATAAAAGCTTACTACTCCCACCAGAGCACTAAATCCATATACATTACACAAAGAAAAAATGAAAAAACCAAAAAAAAAAATAATATCAATATCATTCTATCTTCAAAATTTAAAATTTCCAAAAACTTTCAAAAATTTTCAAAAACTCAAAAATTTTCAAAATTTCTAAAAGGTTCGTTCTTTTTCGAAAAACCAAAAGTCTCAAACTCTAAAAATTTTCAAAATTTTAAATCAAATTTTTTCAAAAATTTTTCAAAAATTTTAAATCAGATAAATCACTAACAAAACTAGAATGATTCAAAAACAGCTGGGGACGAGAGCATCGCTGATGCCCTAGGCCGGGTTCCCGCCTAAAAACGGGGGTGTACAGGCATTAAGGGACTGCACGGGGTAGCTCGCCGTATGGGCTCCATGCGTAGAAGTAGAGTCAGGGGGTAACACCCTGCGTATCACGTGCAGTTCTTTCCTGGGGTGATCGTTTTGGACTTGCGGAGAAATCTGCATAATCCAAAGCGATCAGCCTCGCCTAGGTGTCTACAGTTATTCTCTTGTCAGCTAAAAATCGCAAAACAAACAACACTCGCTCCTTTACTAACCGGCACCAAGGATTCAACACCTACGAAGACAATCCAATAACATCCCAGGAACCAAGTCGACACATGATCAATTACGAAACAACACATGGACCAAGACAGTGCGAGGGTGCTCAGCGCACTAGCACGATTAGAAACTCACACTAAGGAACTTCCTCTCTACCAAATATTAGTACTGCCTTTACTCCTCACTTTACTTGTGTCTGTTGCTTCTGGTGAAAAATAATTCTCTAAATTAAAAATAATTAAAAATTATTTGAGGTCTACCATGTCACAAGAAAGATTATCTGGTTTGCCAATCTTAGCTATACCTAGAGCAAGAAATACCCGATAAAATTGATTTTGATAATATTATAGAAGAATTTGCAGCAGCCAAATCTAGAAAAACACCCATTTAATTTCTGGATTGATCCTAATTAAATTTTATTTGTTATTTGTTTATTGTTTGGTTTATGCCTTTATAAATAATTTAAAGAAGAACAAAACTTAAGTTTTGAAACCTCTGTCGTTTCATTACAAAATTAAAATAAAATGCGGTTTTAGTCGAATGCTTAAATAAAAAATTTAAAAAATGTATTATGTAACAACTAACAGCATAAAGTTCTTAAGACATTTAATAAAGGTTGCTGATAGTTATTTTTAACCTACACTAAATTCTTAACAAAAACTGGACAAATTTGGGAGTGGCACCCAAAACATTTTTGCCGATTATGCAGCGGCGCTTTTCTTCACCTCCCCCCTTTAAGGGGCGCCAAAATATTTTCGGCACGCAGGAGTTGATAACCCTTGCGGGGGCCCTGAATATAGATGAGAAACATAGTTGGTGAAAGTATTGCATCTTGAGGCACTCCCGCATTAATGAATGTATCTAAGATGTGTCTATCAACTGCAACGTGCAAAGCTAGGTTCTTAAGGAAAGTGGTAACCCATCTGCAGAGCGACGCTGGCCACTCCGAAGGACGACGGCAGTTTGATGAGCAATTCGTCATGCAGAACTCTGTCGAATGCCTTCGATGTATCCAACGCAATTGTTTAAAATTATCCGTAGTTCTCTATTGCCCTACTCCATAAATAAGTGACATAGGCCAATATAACTCCTGTCGATCTCTCTTTGCGAAAACCGTATTGGTTATCGCTAATTATTCTGTTGGTTTCGAGGTACTTAATTAGTTGCTGATTGACTACACGTTCCATGACTTTGAAGATTACTGAAAGCAAGGCAAATGGGGTATAGTTTGAGGGCGTGGTTTTCATGCCTTTTTGGAACCAGGTTGCACTCGAGAGACCTTCCAAGAAGCTGGGTGAATCCTTTTTTGATAAGACGGAGGAAAAAGCCTGAAAAATATGGGTGTAGTTCGTTGGCGCAGTTCTTTAATGCGAAAATGCGATGGCAAGTATTCCGTTCGGTCCTGATGCCTTGGGCGTATCTAGATCTTTGAGGATTTTACGCAGAATATCACTGTGATGAAACTTAACTTCTGCCGTGGTAGTGTTGACGTTGAATATGGTGAAGAGAGCCTTGCCTTGCGGGACGTTTACGGTAGAGCGCGATGAAAACATTTCCGCGAGCACGTTTTTTTATCCTTAGCTTTAATCGCCGTGACGCCTCATTCGTCGGTCAAGGATGGGAGAGTCGTTTTTGCAGAGTTATTACTTACTGTCTACCGACCAGAAATTCCTGGAGCCACTGATGCATTGCAAAAGTTTATTCCTGATCATTTGATTGTGTTTGTCCTTAGTTTCGTCAATCACACTTCTGCATTCGTTTCTCGCTTCGGCAAAATAATTGCGACTTTCAACGGTCTGATTTTGCTGCCAGTACATGTAGGCTTGCTCTTTCCTACATACAGCTCCTTCGCATCTTCTGTCGAGCCACGGATTTCTTTGTGACGGTAACTTGATGGAATTTGGGATGTATGCGTAATCTATTCGCAACAGATTGACGGGTCGTCAGTGCCAAAGCAGACGTCGACCCAAAGAAAAATTTAGGTAGAACTCTCTTAGATCGTCCAGTTTGCACAATTGTAATGCCAGATTTTACGAGGCAATGGTGGGTCCTTCTGTAAGAGTGGCAGTTGCAGTTCACAAACCGTTGTAATAACAATGTTGAGTAGGTAATGGCGGACGAACTGTAATCTACTCTACTAGTAACCATAGCTAAAGCCCCTTTTTGCTTTATCTGGGCTAGTAACGACGTCAAAAATCACGAGATGATCGCACATCTGTCTAACTAGAAAGAAAAATCATTAAAAAACCTTCAAAACAAAAAAAAAATAGTATAAGTAGTTCGTTTCCTAATTTCATTCTCTAGAATAGTCTCGTAGGAGGGGGATTCTTTGAAAATGTTTTGATGTCTGAACCAGTTATTATATGTTTTCGAGACGAAGGCATCGCCTCTCTCTAGCCCCCTGTCTATATTTTTGCAGATAAAGATATCTAGTTTTTCATGCAACCCTATGCTGAAATAGGCGTGACTATCTGGGGAGACAATAGCCTAATTGGATTTAGAAGCAGAATTGTGGAATGCTATACTACGTGATGGTTCAGGATTACCTAATACTTCTATTTGGGTCTCAGCGTGTATCTGAGTAACACTACTCCACCTTCTAGTCGTGTTGTTCCTCAGTTATATGTTCGTCCTAAATTAAGATATTAATCGGTAATCCTGATATATCTTGCGGCATTACATTCCATAATTACACTACGCTACTGTTGTCACTTCTGTATAACCCTGCACTGCTCATTTTGAAAGGTATTTATTTTCTTGTCATTTGCATGTTGTCAATGTCTATAGATATTGGCTTTGGATACTCAACAATATTCAAATAAAATGGGATTAGGAAAAGGGGCAAATATTGATGTGGCTCTCATCATGAAGATCCTTGCTCTGGTAAGAGATTATTAACTATTATTTATCATCTCCAGTTAATATTTCCAAATGATAATTAATATTCAAATTCAGTCCGAGTTCTAGACCGCAAGCCCATCGAAAAAATTTTGAGGACATATGATACACCTTGAAATAGTATAATTTAAGTAATCCTAACGGAAATAAAAGCTTTGAGCCCTGGGCCGTACATTTTGCATGGTGCATGGTGCATGTGGAAACTATGGAAAAGTGAAAATCCATAACTATCCCAAGTGTGGGTAAATGTGTCATACATTTTTGTACGGCTTTTTGAAATTTAGTTGTTGCTTACAACTGTGATCAATATACTCTGAACGCCGCCGAAAGAAAAGATTTTTCATTTTCGGAAAATTGACCTCTGATACAAAAGTAATAAGAATCTGTACGGCTCTTGTGAAATTAATTGATAGGGATATATTATTTGGCTATGCGGTATAAATTAGTGTAGATCTGGGGTAGTAAATGAGAAATCAAGGCCCTCCCTTAGACTGCGAGGGCAAGATCATTTGATACTGTAGGGCATCAGTTCCAAAATATTAATTGATATCTAAAATCTTGAGCCTTCTAAAAGTTGCAACTGATGCTAATATAAATAAATAAACTATCCTCAGGTAAGGGTGAAATGTAGATTTTTTCGGGATAAAATCATTTGATATTGTACGGCAATCGATTTTTGTGTTTAGTAGCCGTACAAAAATATTGGTGATCATTGTGATCAATAAAAAAATAAACTTGTCAGAAAGAGTGATTTTCAAAAATTTTCGCAACTTAAAAAATCTCTAATTTATTATAAAATGATTAGAATTTTAATATTATCATTATCATATTGCTTTCTTTAAGTGTAAAAGAATACAGGAAAACCTATGCCGTACGTTTTCATCTTTAGGACTTCCCATGGAAGGTACATTTTTTTATGTAATCTACATAATTCAAATTCCAAATTCAAATTCAAAAACTTTTATTACCACTCAAGCAAATTACATAAATATTTTTTTTCTTGAAAATAAAATACAAAAATGTTGACAAATGTTGACTAGATAATGCGGACTGAACCGCGATTATACAAAACCGATAACACATAAGCGAACTAGGCGCGGCATTATAAGATCCTTTATACAAATAGTGCACTATATAAAAATCGGCCTTTCCTATTGGTCGATCCGCATGGCCCTCCGCTCGCTTCGCTCGCTACGGGGGCTCAGGAAAAAGAAACTAATCGGGTGCTAACCCAAACTAACCCAAGACATACCCAAAATCAAGAAAAAAACTGTTTAGAAACAATCTTAAAAAAATAATAAAAAATAGCAACAGTGTTCGAACCACGGCCGTCCAGGTGAGAGCATACTAACACTAATATGTAATTAAGTACAGGGTTTTTCCTTATGATTTGCCGCCTCTTTAGAAAGTCTATTCAAAGAAACACAGAAAAAATGTTCAAATAAAAGTTTTTTCTGAAAATTTTAATCTAAGCAAAAATAAATGACTATCAGAAAACAAGAAAATCTTAATTTTTTTTTTAATTGAATGCCCTATATATTATTCGTTTCTTAACCTCCGCTTTTCAAAAATATATAGTTTGCCTATGTTTGGACCAGCCGTTTTTCAGTTATTTCACTTTAAATAACTTAGAAAAACAAACATTGTATGACAGCAAATATTAATCCTGATGTTAAGATGGTGTTCATTATTATTTGCTCGCATTACAAGAGATGCTAACTAGACTTCGTTATTTAAAGTGAAATAACTGAAAAATGGTAGTCCTAACATAGGCAAACTATATATTTTTGAAAAGCGGAGGCTAAGGATATCTTAAAACTGTAATAATATATAGGGCATTCCATTAGAACAATTAAATATTCCGATAGTCATTTGTTTTTTGCTAAGTTTGTTGTATATTCGATCTTGGTCGATTTTCTAAACAAACAGAGACTGCACATGGGCAGTATAAATTACCATAGAGGCTAGTTCTAAAGTGAATTTAGTGACTGTGAAATCGTGGGTTTACTTACATGGCCGAGTGCCACAGGGAACACTTACTATAGCGACTTCCTGAGAACAACTTCCCTGACCGAGTACAACGGGGAGCACGGACTATCGCGACTTACTTGGGAGAGAGTCAGGAAACATCTCATCTCAAGAAGATGAGGACACGTTCTTTCTCCCTTCACACGTGAACTTACACGACTTCTGAAATTTCCCTTCCCTAGAGGGTATATATTGTAAATATAGAGAAGTTATACAAAAACTAATCACCGGCTGTCTAAATTAAAATTATGAATATTAACACAAACCCACGATCACAAACCTGTTTCCGGTAGTCGCTGTAGGAACCACTGTGATGCGATAATCCTGGATGCGTTTCTGCTTGTAGCTGACCCTAGCTTGTATTTTGAAGTAAGTGGATTGTATGGTTCGAAGCAGTTCTGCTTCTAGCTAAACCTATGATGAATAAACGTTGTGACAAGAGATGGCGGTAAGAGTGTCGCCGCGAGTTTTTAAAGGGCAATGTTTGGAATGCGATACACAGTGGCTTGGAATATTAATATAATACGAATTAAATCGCTAGATTTGAAAACATGTTCAAATGGTTTTTGAACAAAGTTCAACAACATTTTAAAAAATTTAAAGGGGTGGCAAATTATAAGGAAAAACCCTGTGCATAGCACCTCCTAATGTCAATTACAAAATATGTTATTACAAGCAACAAAAGTACCAATTGCGTATATTGTATATACAATTATTGTATATACAACAAGCACAAAGGATGATGGGCTAAAGCACAAGCTGAAAGGCGGGTGCAGCGCAACGCAGCAATGAGTCTTTACTCTACAATTAATAATGTTTAATTTTTATTCAATGTCTGCAAAATCGGCTGGACCAAAAGTGATTTATACTATTTGAGAATAATGTGTTTGTATGCTTTGTTGTAATTGAATAGGCAGATAATTTTGAAGTATTTGTGACAAGTAATGTCAGAATAAATAAAATAAATTTTTCTTCAAACGTCAGTAAATCCGTCATTACTCGACTGTGTAGGCGGCCGTGAAGTTTCGTTTTTCCTCCGCCGGAGCATTACTTTTCACTTTTCCGCCGGCGGAGTTAAAAGTGTTGTCATAGCAACATAGATACAATACAAACAGACAACAAAATAAGCGTCAACAACTCAAGATTTATTAAACTACAATTTGTATTTATCACTCAATTTGTGACTGCATTTCTAAAAATCACTAATTTAGGAACAAATTGGTTATTATTTAATCGAACTTACTCAATAACTGCTTATCAATACGGAATTAAAACGCAATCGGAGACGTAATCTTAAAAAAATAATTATTGTTGACAGTGTCCACTTACAGCTTTATGTTACATTACTATAGCAACAACCTGTGCCTATTCACCGACACCGGTCTAGCCCACTTATCTTTAATAATAATTAGATATTATTACTATTAAAAAGAGATGTTTTTGCATTAATTTGTCGACATTTGAAGAAAAACAGCATATTTTATTTGGAGGAAAAGTTACTTTTCATGGCTTGCTCTCTATTACCCGCCTCACTCCGTTCGGCTGTTAAACACGAGCGCGCCATGAAAAGTATCACTTTTCCTCCATATTTCCTCCTAATATATTACTTAAAATTAGACTATTGACGCTAAAATGTACTAGATTAATCTTGTAGACTGCATCGCTGTATAATTTTAACCCAATTTATTATACTTTATGCTTATTCTGTGACTAAATAACTGCAAATTTAGCACTTTAAATCAGGGAGCGGGAAAACTTTTCCCGCTCCCTAATTAGGGACCGGGAAAATTTCTCCCGTGCCCGGACCGAAAGGACTTACTTTCTTTGCTATACAGAGACGTCGAAAATGATAGTTTTCATAGAGGTATTATGAAAACAAATTTTCATAATACCTCTCTGTAAACTATCATTTTCGACGTCTCTGTAAAGCGAAGAAAGTAAGTCTTTTCGGTGCGCCCACACGGGAAATGTTTTCCGGTCCGGGCGCACCGAAATTAGAACACCGATGCAGTTATTTTTGTTACAAGTACCTAAAATGGAGTGAAATGAAAAACTTCAATTAGGTACTTGTGACAAATACTATTTTTTGTCATCCGCTCCCAAAATTTAATTTTTATTTATATGCTTTTTGCAATTCTTCAGAACGCCTAAATTTGCAAATTTACCATAATTTTTGAAATCATAATGTACGACAAAGTTAGCTTAGAATTTGATATCGTAGCAACTATTTGACAATTTTGTCATGTCATTCGAAATTTGACATTTAGACATATTCAGGAATTTTGGAATTGTCCGTAAAAGTTGCCATGACGACTTTTTCACAATAGGATTGAAGGTCGTAGCACCGTCCTATATGTGAAAATGTAAATAAGAGCTTGTGCGTTATCATTTTTTTATTTACAGTGACAACGACACGGTAGCTGCATAGTCGGTGCGCAGTCCTATATATGAAAATCAGCCTTTACACGTCCATAAACAGCTTTTCCCGCGCTTGCACGACTGTCGTGCGCGCACTGGAAAAGCCTAAAGAGAGAGAGAGAGAGAGAGAG
>MU186508.1:0-27507 GCA_016904865.1 Pissodes strobi | reverse complement strand
AACTAATGCTTTTTATCACTTAAATTTACGTAAAAGTAAAGTCTCTAATATTAATGAAGTTAATTGTTAAAAAATTATATTTTTCTCAATAAACGAAAGAAAAATAATTAAATATTGATATAATATGATATGTAGATATGTATTGTTCGAGAGGATTCATGTTACAAATTTTTGCCCTTTTCTCTACTTTAAGGTGGCCAGACGTCCCGCATTTTGCGAGATTGTCCTTTCTTTTTGTAAGCTGTCCAGCATTTCATGCGTCCCGCAAGATGTCCCGCATTTTCCCATTTGTTCCTTTTTTTTAACGATATCGATTATTTTGCTCTATCCATACGAAGAATCCTATCTTGACCTTGACAATCTTGACGAAAGCCGGAACCTTGAAGCCCCGTTCTCAGAGCTTCGACGTGTCGCCAGCGACAATCCCCTCCCCCTCGGCCGCTGAAAACCGGCGACACCGTTTGACAGTCGTTAGATGTCGCGCAATCGCGCGAATCGGAATGGCGTCACTTTCGATTTATTTTGAATTTTGGCAGCTTGAGGAGGTTACGTTACGTTTTTGTGTTCCTGAATGTATTAAATTTGTGTAAATCTGTTAAATTTGATAATCACCGTTGTTGACCCAATGATATGCACTTCAACGACCAATGTCAGCTTACGCCAAAATCTGTCAAAAAGTGACGGTATTTAAAATATACATTAAAATATATTTTTCTACGACCGTGCGTGAAATATACTTTCACGCATCACTACTAATGCGTGATGTACAATTTCACGCACCGGTGCGTGAAGTACAATGTATTCCTTATGGGATTTATTTCACGCATACTTCCATAAGAGCCCATGTACGCGCGGATCCAAAATGAACAGGTGGCTATACTTGTCCTATTTTGATTGAAGTTTTGCGAGCTATGACAACTGTCATTAAAAAGAATAATTATTGTGTAATTATGTTGATCGTGCAAATATTGTTAGAAATTTCAAAACTATGGACTCAGATTCTGATCTGGAACTATCTGGTACTCCACCAGAAATAACAGCCGCAGCCAATATTGCAAGCGAATCCTTATTGCCGAGCAAATCCCTCAAAATTTACGAAAGTACTTATCAATAATTTGTATCCTGGCAAAACCAAAATAAGGTAAATTCATTTTC
This sequence comes from Pissodes strobi, assembly GCA_016904865.1. Taxonomy (NCBI): domain Eukaryota; kingdom Metazoa; phylum Arthropoda; class Insecta; order Coleoptera; family Curculionidae; genus Pissodes; species Pissodes strobi. The sequence continues at coordinate 26,352 of MU186508.1, read as the reverse complement.
CGAAAATTTACGGTCGTAGAAAAAGTATAGTGTGCAACATGTGCGTGAAGACTTTTATACACTCATGTGATATTGCGACCCTCGCCTTCGGCTCGGGCCGCAAACATCACATTCGTGTATAAAAGTTGACTTCACGCACTTGTTACACAATATACTATTTTTAACAGTTAGGATACTAAAGTAAAGTTTATTACTTTTCTATCTTAAACCGATTTTATTTTATATCGCTTTAAATTTGTCAATATTACCATTGTAATATCTTAAAAACAAATAAGCAGATATTTGCACGCGGTACATCAAATGTTATGCCTTTTTAGGCAAAAACAAAATATCGACAATTATTACAGGGTATTCCATTTAAACAAAGGTTTGAGATTGTCATAACTTCTTATGAAAACAGCAAATCCCAAACAAATATAGCTTTCACAACAACACTTGCCGCAGCGACACGAGAAAAATTAAAAATAAATTTAACTGGTGTTCTGTGGTTCTGACGCTGGCGACAAAAGAGCGGGGAGCGGCTGACAATAAATGCTCGATTCCTATTGGTTACCCAAGTATCGCTGGCGACACGTTGAAGCTATGAGAACGAGGCTTAAGGCGGCATCCCATGCATCCGATTTCCGACGTCCGATATCCTAAAAAGTCTTAACTTTCGTCAGCAAGAATTATGCAAGTCACATACATCCGATTTTCGGATCCGAAATTCGTGAAATATGACATTAGAGATGGAAGAAGAAGAAAAGTTTAGCAACTAACCAACATAAAACAGCTACTGCTTCTCTTGGACTTTTTTTTTATCTTCTATAAAACCTAGAGTTTTTCGTTTTAAGTATTGCACGTATGAATTTTGATTATAATAATTCATTTATTAAAATCGAAATGTGTTTAATAAGTCATGCCCGTTTTACTTTAATGTTAGAACAAGTCTGTCTCCTGCAGATGGTGAAAAGTGTCACTTGGCATCCTAATATAATTAATAGTATATTATTTTATATGGAGGAAAAGTGATACTTTTCACGGCGCGCTCGTGTTTAACAGCCGAACGGAGTGAGCCTGGTAATAGAGAGCAAGCCATGAAAAGTAACTTCCTCCAAATAAAATATGCTGTTTTTTTCTTCAAATGTCGACAAATTAATGCAAAAACATCTCTTTTTAATAGGAATAATATCTAATTATTATTAAAGATAAGTGGGTTCGCAAGGCGGCTTAGACCGGTGTCGGTGAATAGGCACAGGTTGTTGCTATAGTAATGTAACATAAAGGCTGATTTTCATATATACGACTGCGCACCGACTGTGCTCCTACCGTGTCGTTATCACTGTAAATCAAAAATTGTATGTTCCATGTAAAACGCACCGAAGCTCTTACATTTTCACATATAGGACTGTGCCACGACCTTCAATCCTATTGTGAAAAAGTAGAATACCCGCGACGGCCGCAGCATGGTAGGCATGAAAATCAACCTTCAAGCTGTCAGTGGACACTGTCAACAATAATTATTTATTTAAGATTGCGTCTCCGATTGCGTTTTAATTCCGTATTGATAAGCAGTTATTGAGTAAGTTCGATTAAACAATAACCAATTTGTTCCTAAATTAGTGATTTTTAGAAATGCAGTCACAAATTGACTGATAAATACAAATTGTAGTTTAATAAATCCTGAGTTGTTGACGCTTATTTTGTTGTCTGTTTGTATTGTATCTATGTTGCTGTAACAACACTTTTACCTCCGCCGGCGGAGGTATCCGGCGGAGGAAAAACGAAACTTCACGGCCGCCTACACAGTCGAGTAATGACGGATTTACTGACGTTTGAAGAAAAAATACTTTTTTTGATCGGTCAACCCCATTTCTTGCAGTAGATTATGATACGTCCCTTGAATTGTCCTGTTTCTAAAGCTATCCCGCTTATTCTTGCTTAAAATTAGAAATAGGGATAAAATCAGCACATTATTTACTTTGCAAATGTAAGGCCTGTTCATTTGATCTGCTCTCACTACTCGAAGCGGCTTGGAGCAGGTGATCGATGTTCATTTGGCCAAATAAATAGGCCCGTAGTTCCGCCGTCTTTGAAGTTGATAGTTCACTTTATTTTAATTCATACGACGTCGGATGAATAATTCTTAAAATATTCGGATGAAAATTGGCGCAAAAAAAAATTACCAATAGGAGCATCGTCGGACCATGCATCGTACCGTCGGATATTGGATGCATGGGATACCGCCTCTAGTCACTTCCGATTTTAAGGCCTGGCCTAGCCTACCTTAAGAAAAAAGAAGAGAGTTTTAACGATTGCAGATTCGATTTTCGACACCGTTTTCTAGAATCGTGATTTTCGGGAATCACTGAGTCGTTGGCGTCCTAGCCTCTGGTCACAGTTTACCGTTTAGTTAGTATTCACGTCTAGGTATGCCATTTTGGAGCTTCCACGCATGCGTACTATATTTTTCAAAGTTGTTTTCTTTGTTTTTTTCTTGATTTTGGACATTACCTTGGGTTAGTTTTGTTTGGTTGCTGCCAAATTCTCAGGTCCGAAGATGGAAAATTCAGCGTAGGTAGACGTGAGTTTATAGCGCTTAGTTCATTCGCGTCTACGTACGCCAAATTTGAGCCTTCACGCATGCTTACGTGCTAATTCACATACTTTTCAAAGTTGTTTTTTCTTGATTTTGGGCATTGTCTTGGGCTTGTTTGGGTAGTTTTGTTTAGTTGCGTCTCCGGAGCGAGCGACGTGAGCGTGAGGCCGTGCGTGAAGTGAAATATTTAAACGACAACACTGGGCTGCTGCGGCGCGGCGTACGTAGACGTGAGTGCTTAGTTGTTTAGTAGTCGGCATCGATTGCGGTTTAGGTTTGCAATTTGTCAAAGGTGGCCCAATCGAAGAAAACTAGAGGAGTGAAAGGAACAAATATCAAATATTTGAAACTAATAAGAGGTGGATGAAAGTTATTTAGGCATTTTTCGGGACAAGATATTTCTTATAAAAATTAAAAAGCAAAAATGTTGAATATTCTTTGAGTCTACCAACCACAAAGGCGGGAACTTAAAGAGTATTCACGGGCGTAAATAAAATATGGACGATAGAGAAAAAGCACTTAAGCGTAGATGCCTAGATAAATGCATTAAATTAAAAACACTCTTATTAGTCAAATACAATAGGCCATATAACTGTCAACAATTTTATGATTATATTGAAAATAATAACATTTTTTTAATTCACAGCTCACAGAAATATGTTTAAAAAAATTTAATTTATATTGCGTATTTTTTTTATTTCTTAGCTTCGATCAGTTTTAATTTATAAAAAAAAAATAGTTTTTAAAATTTTGGTTTTATTCTTTGCTGAATTTAAAAAACGGGCATGTCACTGAAAAATTTTCGCCTGCGGCGCCGGCAGGTACACTTCTGGTCACCTTGCTCTACTTCAATGTACGCTTTTTGGAAAATAGCTGCGCTTCGGCTCCGGCTGGAAAACCTAAAAGAAACTGGAAAATGGTTGACGTTTCGAGGAACAAATCTGCCCCGTTATCAAGAATGAAAAAATCTAATAAAATGAAAATGGTTAGTAAATGCGATTAAAACAGTAAAATGCTCATGCACTTTGTCAAGTTTTTATTTAACTTTAACATCATGTCAAAGCTGTTGGTCGGCCGTCTTTGGAAATGATATCTTGAAAAAGATTGCTGACATGGATTTGGTTTAAACCTGTTATTTGTTTGTCTAATTATGGTACTCATTGGAGTAGGTGTTGGAAATTGTTTATTTGGATTTGGTTTAAACATATTTGTATTTTTGTTACAACTGATTTCTGAACACTTGTGAATTTGTTGGAAATCTTTGTGATATTGTTATAATTAGGTCTTAATTTGGGATGCAAATGTTGGTTTATTCATAAATTGATTGTATGCGTGTTAAACGTATTTGGTGGTGTATAATATCGATTATTCACTGGTCTGAATTGTTGTATCGACTGCTTATTATTATGTATTTTCGACAAATTTTGAAAATATTGTGTATTATATTCCTCAGTAACAAATTGCAATGCTTCTGGTAAATCTCTAGGACGCATGCAACGAATTGTTGTTCCTAATAGCTCCTTTCAACCATATAAATTGTTTTCAATGCTAAATTCTTACAGAAATTTATTTTTAAAAATTTCGGTAACATCATCTATTTCATGAATGTCTACATAAAAATAGAGTAGTTTTAATATGTGCAAGATTCATATAAATTAACATAAAACCAAAATATCCCGGTGCTCACGAGAATTGGACAAATTAGGCGCAATCTCCGATTACACCAAAGTAGCAGGTTCACGATGATCTAAAATTTTCCATTTTCTGAATTTCACTCTGATATTTCACCATTAAACTAGACGCTTTTTCCGAGTAGTTCGATACTAAATTGATCAATTGTTCGATGATAATTAATCCCGAAAGAAAATCAAACGACTGCGCCAGTTAACTACTTAATATTCACTAATGTCTTTTTAATAGTATATTATGATATCAGTGTATAAGAGGGCCTTTAAAGCACGCGCGACATATTTCAAAACACGACGCGCAGCGGAGTGTTTTGTAAGTCGCAAGGGCTTTAAAGGCCTTTTATACACGTATATCATACGCTATTTTTTATTACGAATGCATCATAATCTCAAAAATGTTTTAAATATTAAACTTTAGGGATATATTGACGAATATAATAATCTGCCACATTTGACATGATCAAATGTTTCTATAGCAACCTTTAAAAAAGTAGAGGCATCATAAACATCATTTTAAGCACGCTGCAGCGTGCGATAATCGTTGATTATGATGCATGCGTAATAAAAAATATATTACTTATTTTTAACTAAGTAATAGAAATTATTATACAATTTAGAAATTATTAACGTACTTCTTTCTACTGACTTCAACTGACTGACTGATTTGTTCGGGGTTGCGAGCATATACAACTGATTCATGTTCGATGATAATTAATCCCGTAAAAAATCCAAACGACTGCTCCAGTTAACTACTTGATATTCACGCATGTCTTTTTAAAAATATATTATTTATTTATAACTAAATACTACAGATGATTACACAATTTAGAAATTATTAACGTACTTCTACTGACTTCAACTAACTTACTGATTCGCTCGGGGTTGCGAGCAAATACATATAATAAACATAAAAGCAATGTCATCAGAATTTGTGTTCCTCCTGCGGAAAGTGGCCACATACTAGTACGAATCATTTTTGTTCTACAATACTTATTTAACTCCTTATCTCCTGGAGACATCCATTTATATTTCAGATCGTTAAGAAATTAACCAAATAGTAAAAAAATCTGGAGTCGCAGATCAAGTATTTAAATTTGTATTTCAGGTATTCTGCGCTGTTGCTGTTGGTCTTAACGTCGCATCTACAACTGATTCCTATGCGCCGCGAGTCAGCCTCGTGTCAAACTCCCTAATTTTTGCTGTTGGCGGCTATATCATTATCCTAGCTTTTTGCCTAGGATGGACTATATTTCAGGGAGAAGTTGATAAGAAATTTGCTGCGATAATATTGATATGTGGATGCATATGGAATATAGGAGGTTCGTTAAACAGGTGTATTATAATTTAGAAGTTAGACATATGTAAAAAAAAATTTAAAACAAAAGGAGCCCTATTATAGGACCCATCTAAACGTAATGAAATTTTATGAAAACCATTAAGTGATGAGTGATACAGAATGTCTTCATCTGGACAGTATTTTAAGTAACTAAAGACTTAGTTAAGCTAAATATCTCGGTAGGGGGTTACGTTAAAAATGTATAATAATTATAAAATACGTATTATTTATGGATAAATGATTTTATTGTATCATGGCTGTGGGCTCACAATACACCTATGTTTCAATGCTATATGCAATGTAACATGTAGGTGTAGCTCTTGACGTCCTATAATACACATTTTTTTCTATGTCATACCAGTACATTATTGTGTTTTTATACCTTAGATACCATTTACATAATGGATTACTTTATGCCCGTGCGAACATAAAGTCCACTTTATGGACTCAAATAATTGAATTGAATTCGTATTTTTTTAAATATTTATATATTGGGAATGCAATAACGAACTAGTATGACATAAAAGTGTGTATGCACCACGGGTATTAATAGATGTGTACGCCCTCAGGCGACTTATAAACCCTCTGGCCAGAGGCCCTCGGGTTTGTAACATTGTCGCCCTCAGGGCATAAACGTCTACTTAATACCCTTGGTACATAAATAACTATTATATGTCTGATTAAATCTGATTTATAATTTTGGGGCTAAAGAAGAAGTAGGCAACTAAGTAAGTATGTAGTAAATGTTCAATTACTTCATTCTTTGTACTTAGAGCAGTTGGGGATTTAAAAAAAAATAATTATTTTACGGGTTTTATTCAATGTATTATTTGTATTTATTTCAAATCTTGCTGTAATTTTGGTACGGTATTTATAAAAATCATTAAACAAGTTATTTTAGAATGATAATGTAGTGGGGTTATGCAAAATTTCGGTTTTGAACTAAAAGATATCAGTTTCAGGAAAATTTTATTAAATCAATGTATCACGTTTTCTCTTAAAATGTTTTGTTCTAGCGTACATGTGTAGAAACTGATGATTTGATTAATCAATTTACATTTTTAGTTTACGCGATTCCAACATAAATTAGTTTCAGTTAAAAATACCATACATTCTGCTTCTTCTTCAACTGCCTATTTACTACTATTGGATGTTGGCGATCACATTTCCGTACGCTCCCCTGTATGTACAAGATCCTCAATAGTCCTCAGACCCGTCCATTCTCTCAAATTTCTAAGCCAGGACGTTTTCTTCCCACTCTACTTACCTTCGACGATCAATTGGAGAAGTTGGTATTTTGGGTTTCTGATTAGATGTCCAAACTAAACCGTTTTTCGCTTTTTTGTATGCAAGAAAATGTATCTGTCTTTCCCCATTCTTCTCATGATCTCCTCATTCGTAACCCTATCAACCCACGTTACCTTTAGCATTCGGCGATAAGTCCACATTTCGAACGCTTCTAACTTATTTATCGACATTGATTTTAGTGTCTACGTTTCCATACTTCCATACCATAACATATTCCGGACCACACATAGCATCTAGCGTATCTCATTCTTAAGTTTAGACTTATGTCTCTGTTGGTAAGTATACGTTTAATTTTGTTACGGGCCACTTCAATTCTACACTTAATTTCTCTGTCGTTGTCCCAATATTCATGCAGCCAACTTCCCAGATACTTGTATTGTGTAACTCGTTCCAAGTGTATGCAGTTGATGGTAAGTTGAACATTCATGTAATGCACTCTGCTTCTACTGACTATGATAATACTGGTCGCTGTTTATCTCCAGTCCATAATGCCTACCAGCCGGCCCGGCGTCATTTAGTTGTAGCAAATCTCTAATGTTATCCGCGATCAAGATATAATCATCCACATATCTAATATTATTAACATATACTTCATTTACCTTAATTCCGATGTCTGTATCTTCAAACGCTTCTTTAAAAATGGTTTCCGAGTACATGTTAAACAAGAGCGGAGACAGGACACATCCCTGCCTACCTCCCTTGCGTATTTCTATATCTTGTGTTTTTAGATCGTTTGTTTTTATATGTGCGGTTTAATGCCAGTATAAATTCTGGATGCAGCGAATGTCCTTGTCATCCCCGTCTGTCGTTTTCAATATGTCGACTAGCTTTTTGTGCTGTACTGTCGAAGGGTTTCTCATAATCAACAAAGCAAAGAAAGAAGTCCTTCCTGATATCGCAAAAAATTCTGAACCAACACTCGTATACCGAAAAGAGCTTTTCGTGTTCCCATTCCACTTCTAAATCCAAATTGCGTGTCCGTAAAATTGGTAAGAAGCTTATTAATCGGCGTTCATGACAACCCTTTCTTTTTTTGGGTAACGGAATAAAAGTACACTTCAACCAGTCTGAGGGGTAGTTACCTTCATTATATATTTTGTTAAAAGCAACTTCTAGCAGCGATAGATTGTCATCGTCAATTAAATTAATAATCTCAGATGGTACCCATCTGGTCCAGCTGCTTTATTATCTTATGAGAGCTATATTGCCCTACGAATCTCCTCTCTAGTTATCGGTGGTCCACTCAGTGACTCGTTTTCACGGTCAAACTCTAGGTCAGATCTTTCATTGGCTTGAAAAAGTTCTCGTATGTATTCTTCCCACCCTCTTGTGACTTCCTCCTTTTCCTAAATTTCGTTATTATTGTTGACTAGGACTATGGGTATTCTAATTTTATATACTCCAGCTATTTCTTTGAGTTTCTTATGTTATCCGCGAGTATCATGTGTTTGTTGTAGTCCCTCCATTTCCTGACATTCTTGTTCCAGCCACCTTCTTTTAGACCAGTAGTGTGTGATAGCCGGCGCCATCTATCCGTAACCTGCTAAGTTTATCGGAGATAGACAGTACTCTAAATACTATAGTAATTATTGGCTACTACTTGACCGGTGTAAGTCAGGTGAACCTAGGCAAATGCATCAGAAAGTTTGTACCTTCTGTACCTTCCGGCTACAACACACTACTGGTTTGAACTTCACTGGGTTTGTTTAAAGCCTCAAGTACCGTTGTCTCATCTGCTGACCCTATAGCCATACTGACCAGCCGTTATACGGCAAAACGCCGTCATGTATGGGTCGGCAGGTGAAAAAGAACGGAAGGAACAGAAGGTACAAACTTTCTGATGCACCTCTTTTTAGCTTTTCTGATTTCAGATGTGATTCTGTAATTTAAAAGACGATATTGATTAGGGTTTATGTTTTTGTGCTTCCGTCTTTCATCCATCAGTTGGAGAATCCCCTCTGTGATCCTCAATTGGACCTTCGGTACTCTAATATGTCCTGGCTTACAGAATTCATGGTTAACTTTAAGTTGTTCCAGATGTCGTTGACTTGAGAACTTCCAGCTGTTTCTTGTAATTTCGTCAGTTGGTGGTTTAGTTCATGTTGCAAAGCTGTCCTTACCTCTTTGTCCTTTAGGTTTTCAACAGCTAACTGTGGTTGTGTTTTTTGCTTTTTAACAAGTGACAGCCCTAGTCTACAAGAAGCCAGAACAAGAACTTGGTCCGATGGCACATCAGCACCTGGATATGTACAGACCTTTTTTATTGATATGCCAAATATCTTCTGTTAATTAGGATAAAATCAATCTGGTACCTAACGATGTTATCATGTCTGTCCTGTGACGACTTCCAAGAGGTATAAAGTCTTCTAGGCGGTAATGTTTTAAAAGTTTCTTCTTGGCAAAACTGTACCAGGCGGTTTTCCCTAGTATTTCTGTTATCTAACCCCCATGAACCAACGACCCTCTCCACCGGTGTAGAACCGATCTCTGCGTTAAAGTCGCCTTGTATTATATTAATTTCATGTGGTTTGGTCAGGCTTAATAATACCTTGACCTCTCCATAAAACCTGTCTACCTCGTCGTCATTTTTATCAAGAGTTGTACACCTGAATTATGTTAATATTACTTGGCCTTGCTTGAATCTTCAGCAACATTACTCTGTCTGAGTAGGAACGAAAATCAGTGACACTCCCAGCTATTTTCTTGGTGACTGTGATCCCCACACCTCTTCTGTGGTCTCTATCATTGTTGCCCGAGTAGAACAACGTTTTATCTTCTGTGTTACATTCTCCCGATCCTGGCCACTAGGTTTCACTCACTCCAGGATCGATATTTTAAGTCTGTTCATTTCATCTGTTATGTACGCTAACTTTCCAGACTCGTACATACTTTGAACAGTCCACGTTCCTACATTAAAGCCTTTTTACAAATGTTTTTACCTCCGGGGATTCTTAGCACCCTCATTTTGCCGGCGACTGAGGGCCGTCCTTCTATAATTTCTTCCATGTGATTTTCTTGGGAATAGTACTTCAGTTGTTCCCCGTTGCCTTCTGAAGGGTTTGTAGTTTTCCTTTTGCATTTCGACCGCCCCTAACATGGAGTCATACGTCGTCCGAAGCCGCTTCTTTGAAGTACAGACGCTTCTATTGTGCTAGTTTTGGTCGCCCCGGGTATTTAATTTCCCCGGTACCACCCATATCTGGAAGGCATTCCCCTATCCGCCAGCTGCGGAGGCGCCCGATAGAGGACTATCAACCACACACGGGACCATATATTCAATAGTCTTGAATTTAACTTTAATCTTTAGCTTTAACCAGTCACTAATAATTGTGGTATGAAAGTTTGAGATGAAGACTTTTCAGTACTGTGTAATTAGTACCCGATATTTAGTCTCAATTTTAGTTATTACCTAATATAGTCGTCTAGCCTTCTAAAATAGTATATGATACTTGCTTTAAAAAATCGCATTTGTTCGCGGAAGCACGAAATTAGGAAAAGACACGCTGCTACTGGCAGGGTGTTTCCTAACATGCTAGTGCGTTATATTTATTTTAAAACGTCTATTTTATACTACTCTTTCTATTTGGAAAACTTTTTAATGAAAAAAGTCATTTTTAATCTCACTCCTTTGGGTTAGTCCATTTCGCAACGAATTTCATACAAGTTTTTTTGCGAAAGGGTTGCGAAATTGACAAATTTTGATATGCATTAGAATGTGTGCCCAAAAGTAAAAAAACATTATAAACAATGAATGTTTATTTATTATAAATTTTAAAGATACACGTAAGCAAATTGTTAAAGTGAATACTAGGGACCCTCAGACTTCTCTAAGACGAGTCGGAATGGATAAATTGCTAGTACTGGCAATGCTGCTAGTTTCTGCTTCTGCGTGAACTTATTTTAAGTTTTTATTTGGCATATCTTTCTGCCCTATAATTCATTTTGCTATTTTGTTTTTTTATTCAATTGAATTTTCGATATAACCTCGACAACAGAGCTTGATCGCCAAACTCCATGTCACTTTAAAAGTGTCGCTCCAAAATCTGCCAAAATTGTTGCAGAGCTGCTGATCACTCAGTAATCGTAAACATTCTTGGAACATGAGTTTTTGTGTTCGGAATTTTTATACTAATAAATGACTGGAAATCTTTAATGACATTATTTCTAAATTTAAATGTGATTTCATCCCTTCTACATGCTTCAAGTTATCCAACGATAAAAAAAGTTTAGCTAACAGGAATTCTTTATCATCGGCTTATTTCATAAAGCTTCTATTTTCAGCCATGTAAATATATTTGATTTCATTGGCTGATATCCGGAAGATTTCCTTTTTAAAAATCAATTAGGTTTGTAAATTTGCTACTATCTCGGCTTTGTTCACTGTATAGCTTCAGGAAATAGACTAAAAATACCTTTTCTGTAAAATTCTTAGTATGGTTTTCTTCGGCCCAAGTTTCAAAGTTATTGTACGTGTTTGCAAATTTTTTTGATTTTTCAGGCACAAACGTGCATGTTCAGTATCCAAAGACTGGTCATTATCATTGATTTTTAGGGATTTTTTTGGACAAAACCTTCAGGAAATACGGCGATGCGCGGCGTTCGAACTTAATAGAACCTTGACATCAAAGAATGCATAAATAATGCCTTAGATACAGATTGACTACCCACTTTTCAGAATGTTTAAAAATACAAATAAAGGCACAAAAATATAAAATTTTTCGATCTCACAAAAATGTATTTTAAATCACCTCTTTCTTATTACCTGGAATCCTATACCTTTTTAGATAAATATATAAACCAGGTACCTAATATTGTGTCCATCGTCTATCATCTCTGATTACGGGGAGTGACGCCCCCACCATTCCGAGTTGCCACGGGATGTGGCCCATCAAATCCCATCGTCCTCCTCCAGGCTGGAGAACACCAAAGTACAAAGTCTGGAGCTGATCACTGGGGAGTGATCCCACAAACCCCATTTTTACCCCTGTCAGACTAGGGACCGCCAAAGGAATGAGTCTGAGGCCGATGCTTCGAGTGGAAGCGGCCCTAGGTGGTAGATGCATAAGCCTACTCGCATCGTCCGGTGAAAGACCACCCCACCAGAATTGGGGAGCGCTAAGTGGTTTTCCCAAATCACGTTCCGCTTCCGCGCTGGTGGTCCCGGGTTTCACAGTAGGAATATATGGACATGATGGTGCTTCCAGGATCAAAATATTCCGGAGGTAAACTCCCCGGCCATTCGGATCTCCGGGCGCTGGGTGGCCCTGGGAGCCCTTCATTCCGCATTTCACAGACAGCAGAGATACCGAACCAATTTAGAATATATTTCTGCAACATAAGAGGCCTAAATACAAACATAAATTCGGTACACCAACATCTACAAGCAAATAGACCACACATATTAGCCCTTACAGAAACACAAATATGTTCTACCACAACAACAGCGAACTACCTCTATCCTGGTTACGACTTACATACCCGATTTAGATATAAGTTCGGAATATGCCTTTTTGTCCGAAGCGACCTTTCATGTCACCGCGAGGAAACACTCGAACCGAACAACCTTGACGTCATGTGGCTCAAGTTCACCGCCAAGGGATTAACTAAGTTTATATGTTGTCTCTATCGCCCTCCGAGCGATAGAGCCTACTAAAGCTTTTTCTCAACACTAGCTACCACCTTTGACTCAATACAGGTCGATCACCCCAGTTCAGAAATAATCGTTCTGGGAGACTTCAATGCCCACAACACCAACTGGCTCAAACATCACAACAAGACCGACAACGAAGGTAGAGAGGCTGAAGCATTTGCCATCAGCTGCGGGCTTACTCAACTTGTAGACGAACCAACTCGAATCTCAGAGAGGGGCGAATTCGCCGCCCTCCTGGATCTTTTTCTGACCACCAATCCTGACCAGTACAAGGTTACAGTTGGTCCGCCATTAGGTACCTCCGACCACAAACTTATTACAACGGTTTGTGAATTGCCACTCATACAGAAGGATCCACCATTGCTTCGCAAAATCTGGCATTACAATTCTGCAAACTGGGACGATCTAAGGCAGTTTTACCTAGATTTTCCTTGGCTCGACGTCTGCTTTGCCACTGACGACCCGTCAGACTGCTGCAAAGAGATCATACAAGTAATCTCCTCAGGAATGGAAGCATACATCCCAAATTCCATCAAGTTACCATCAAAAGGAAAGCCCTGGTTCGACAAAAGATGCGAAAGAGCTGTAGGAAGGAAACAGCAAGCCTATAAGTACTGGCAGCAAAATCAGACCGCTGAAAATCGCAATTATTTTATCGAAGCGAGAAACGTGTGCAAGCATGTGATCGACGAAACTAAGGACAAACACAATCAAAGGATCAGGAATAAACTTTTGCAATGCCCCAGTGGCTCCAGGAATTTCTGGTCGGTAGCAAAGGCAGTAAGTAACAACTTTACAAAAACGTCTCTCCCACCTTTGACGGACGAACGTGGCATCACGGCGACTACAGCCAAGGAAAAAGCAAACATGCTCGCCAAAATGTTTTCATCGCACTCTACCTTAGACGTGCCGCAAAGCAAGACTCTCCCCACTATACCGAACATCAACACCACCATGGCAGAAGTCAAGTTTTCTCATCGTGATATTCGCAAAATCCTTAAAGAACTAGATACGCAAAAGGCATCAGGACCGGACGGAATACCTGCCATCGTGCTAAAAAACTGCGCCAACGAACTGACACCTGTTTTTTCCAGGGTTTTTTCTCTTTCTTACAGAAAAGGGATTTACCCATCCTCTTGGAAAGTCGCTCGAGTGCAACCTGTTCCAAAAAAAGGCAAGAAAACCACGCCCTCAAACTATCGCCCGATTGCCTTGCTTCCAATAATCTCCAAAGTCATGGAACGTGTAGTCAACCAGCAACTACTCAAGTACCTCGAGAGCAACAGAATAATCAGCGATAATCAATACGGCTTTCGCAAAGAGAGATCGACAGGAGATATATTGGCCTATGTCACTCATATATGGAGTAGGGCAATTGAAAACTACGGAGAGTCTCGAGCGATTGCGTTGGATATTTCAAAGGCATTCGACAGAGTTTGGCATGACCGACTGCTCAACAAACTGCCGTCCTTCGGACTGCCCGCCTCTCTCTGCAGCTGGCTGGCCAGTTTCCTTAAGAACCGATCCCTACACGTTGCAGTCGATGGACACATCTCGGACACATTCACCATCAACGCGGGCGTGCCTCAGGGCGCAATACTTTCACCAACTCTGTTCCTCATCTATACTAATGACCTGCTGATCGAAACAAATAATCCTGTTTACAGTTTTGCGGATGACATTACCCTTGTCTCCCACTTTAGATCAGAAAAACCCTTACCAGCGACTGAGACTCATCACCGCAGACAGGAGCAGATTACAGCAATTAATCAAGACCTGGAGAAAGTTCAAACTTGGGGCGACCGAAATTTGGTTCAGTTCAATGCAGCAAAGACCCAAGCAGCCACGTTTACCAAGAGGGCCAATACAGCGGGCCCTGACATCATTATGGCAGGGTCGACCATTCCTTCATCCTCATCAATCGGACTGCTGGGTATCTCTGTCAACAGCAATATGTCCTGGCATGGCCACGTTGCTAACATCGCAAAATCAGCCTCCCAGAAGCTTGGTGCGCTATTTCGCAACAAAAAACTCTATACACCGCAGCAGTTGCTCTTGCTCTACAAAGCGCAAATAAGACCGTGCTTAGAATATTGCTCACATATCTGGGGTGCCGCACCAAAGCACACCCTAAAGCTGCTGGATTCCATTCAGAAGAGAGCTGTGCGACTCGTCGGCGACCCGGAATCTAGATAGTCTGGAACACCGCAGACATGTAGCCGAGATATCTCTGTTTTACAGATACTTTCACGGCAGATGTTCCCAGGATTTGGTCCGCCTCATCCCGCCACTGGCGGCTCCTGTCAGACAGTCACGGCAGACGGCAAGAGCGCACCAGTTCGTCGTACAACTGGAAACACCTAGATCATCGGTTTACAAGAACTCCTTTGTCTGGCGCACTGCATCACTGTGGAACTCACTCCCAGAACATCTGTTTCCCACTAATTACAACTTACAAATATTCAAGAGCCGTATCAATCAACATCTTCGCACACACACCGCTCGTCGAGCGCCATAGGGTCTCCCTTTAGTGTGTGTGCCACCGCCATAAAAAAAAAATAAAAATAAGCAATTAATTTTCAAGTCTGTACCATTATGAAAGTCCTAGTTTTTTTGGTACTTGCGCGCACTGTACTTAATCAATAGTTTACATAAATAAGGTAAATTAATGCAAAATATTGAGGTTTTGAAGATTTCTGGAAGTATATACATTGGACTGTATAATTAACTGGCAAACAAAATTTTATTCAAATTCAAACTGACATATCTTTTTAAGTTTTAGATCAATGTCGATCATTTTTTTTTATCAGTTGTGACGCTTTTATCTTTATCATCATTATCAGCTGTCGATTTTGTAAGAAGTTCCAATTGATTTACTTTCATACAGGTTATAACCAAAAGTTGCATTTTGAACACCCTGTAGAAAAATCTTACAATTGAATTATTTGTTTTTGTATTAGATTTTTAAACCTCATACTTTGTAAACAATTCTTTTTTTACTCATATCAATATCCTTCAGAAAAAATCAATTTTCAAAGAAAACTGTGCAATTTAGTACCACGACAACCATTTTACTTAAGCAAGTAACATTTTTTAAGGTTGGATTCATTTGTTTTTTTTTTGTATTTGACAGCTGTCTACAAATCATATATTGCTGTATAGCGTTTGTTAAGTAATTTCTGTCTCTGTCTGATTGTTCTGTGAACATCAAAATTGTTTTTAGTGAGAAAAATCAATAAGGGAACCAGAACAAGTAGCACAAGCTGTTAGTTGCTTAACAAGATTATAGTAGTTACATTCAGTAACTTGACTTGCCGTGCTATGCAGTACAATATCAGATAAAAAGGTTTAGGGAAAGTGGTTCTTACCTCATCAAAAAAACTTGGGCAGGGAAAATGGGTAGCCGCAAACGTAGTTGATGGTCGGTTCCCTCGACTTGAAGTTTAGACAGTTAAGAGGATAAAAATATCATCTCGTGTACCTGCTACAAATCCTCCATTACATGCAGGTCATCGAAGGCAACATTTGAAATTTTCTCGAACTCATGCAGATTGAGATATGGACGATCTACGAAACGTCATTTTTGCAGACGGGTCTCGTTCTACGAGATATGCACCAAGAGTGTGGAAAAGGCGTTGGAAATGCCATGCCTAAAATCAGTTTTCTCCTAGGGTGCATTTTGGTGGTGGAGGTGTGATGGAATGAGGGTATAGGGCATTAACCCAAACTAATCCACACAGACTTTGTTACGCTACGGAGAGGTAGCCTTAACGCCAATAGGTACGTTAAGGAGTGTTTGAAACAACATGTTGCTTATCAGACAAATTGTTGCCTATTACTCCACCTCAGTAGTAGGTTTTGTCTAGTCTGTTATGTTATTGTGATATGGTGGTGTTATTAGATAATGATTGGTGCGTTTTTGAGGTGCTATATATCTGCAATTTAATATTCAATGATTTTTGTTTAAAGATTTAGTTAATTTTTAAGTGTCCCGTATCAGCTTCAGTTTTTAGCAAAGGTAACCAGGTGTTATTACAATCAACAGAAGTTGAAACAACGCATTCATTTTTATTTAATAATATTAAAGCACTTTCTTTAATTTTACGTTTTTTGATAATGGTTCCTTTGCTAAAATATTTGAAGCGGTCGATTGTATTCTGTGATTGTTATCATTCTCGATTTGGATACTAATTTTTAATAACAATGTTGCCAATGTAAGTTTTCAATTTTCGTTGTGGTAAAAAAAATATTTTCCCTTTAAAAATGCAGATATCGATCTGAATTAAAAAAACCTGTTTGGAAAAGATGATGTTTAAAAATCTTGTACAAAAACACATAATTCAGTTGTAAAATTTTCCACAGTTCAAAAATGTAAGGCGAAAGACCATTTTTTTTTGTAACCTGTTTAGCACAAATCAATTAGAACTTTTTGCAAAATCGCTAGCAGATAGTGAAAAAATAAAAACGTCTGCAACTTGATAAAACAGTTATCGAAATTTGTGCAAAACTTAAAAAATTAAGTAAGACTGAATTTGAACAAAAATGTATTTGTACCATTAATTCTGCGGTCCAATGTATGTTTATGATCAATTGTTATCATATCATGACAATTCAAAAACAATCTGCACAATGCTGGACATAAATAGTGCATCAAGGAAATTTTAATGAAAATTTCTAGACCGATATTTTACCAACAACTTGAAAAATTATGGTGCGGTTTTCGGTGTTTGTTTGATTGAGAGATAATATACACATACAGGACGTGAAATTAAACATCTGCATTTTTGCAAAAGTTTGTTAACTCCTAAAATTTTTATATCAAATGTTTATTTTCCTTTTTCTTTGGCAAAATAACCCTTGACAAAACAGAAAAAAAAAACAATTTTTATTGTTATTAGTCTATGGTATCCAACGGCCATGACGGGAGATACATTGGTTCATAGAACCTTAGGAACTTCTCTTTTTTTAATGTACTAAAGTCTAAAGCAAACGACCATAAAGTATTTACTTAATCTTTTATCTGTCGTGAAAACTGACGTAACATGTTATTTTTTTGTGTACCTATTTAGTAGTGAAGTGTATGCTATTCCATAAAAGTTTATTGAACACATACTGCACAGGCTATTTTGCAGCTTTCTCCCTGTAGATAAAAATTCAACTTAATGGTTTATACCGGGTGGCTAAATTAATCTTGCTGTTCAGATAAAATTGCGCCGGATCTTTCCAAAATTTGCCTATGATATTCCCTAGAGCCAAATAAACAACTTTTGAAGTGAAAATTTCTTTGTTATTGTGTAGACCCTTCCAAAAATTAACCTACATTTATAACTTTAGTTCAAATCTCGTAAATGATATTACGCGGAAATGAATCAAGAGATTCTAAATTATTTAAGTGCATTTTCCGGGACAGCAATAGAGAAGTTTCGTATTTAAATATTGCTACTTTTGGTTTCAAAAATATCGCAACAAAAAAATAGCCATCATGCAAGACAGTTACACATCTGAGACTTATATCATTTTCTAAATATATTTAACGGGATTCGTGAATTGAAAATAAAGGCCTATTTTTATTACATCCTGTGTAGAGTGGCTCGAATTCGAGTTTATGTATGGGGAACCCGAAAACCGTAGGAGATATAGTGTCAGTCAAATTAGAGCAAAATTGCACATTTAGGTGCCTAACATTTTTTTTTCCCGTGCTTATTTAAAAATGGATTTTAAATTGAATTGCACTTTTGCATTGCCACTTTTTTTGCTCTATCCAAGGGTGGTATCCAGTTTGGGATCCCAAGTTTCGTCTTTAAGGGGTCATCATCAATTTTCTTTTTAAATACGAACTTTTTTATCGTTTTTCAGATGATATTGGCATTATTAATGAATATGTATTTTTATTTCTCATTTATTCTACTTTTTTAATTTAATTTTTAATTTTTTCAAAATTATTTATTTTGCTTTGGGGTAAAATATAAACGAACCTGCTTATTTACTTTACCATATTTTATTTTTATTAAAAAAAAAATCTTTACACAAAAAAGAAAATCAAATTTTATATAGAATATAAAAATTTCAAAAGTAATAAACTATCTAAAATTACGCCAAAGCAAAATAAGTAATTTTAAAAAAAAATTAAGTAAATATTAAAAAAAACAGATATTCATATTAATAATGCCAATATCATATGAAAAACGATAAAAAAAGTTAAAGTTCGTATTCAAAAAAAGAAATTTTATAATGACCCCTTGAAGACAAAACGTCAAACTGGGTACCTCTATTGGGTAGAGCGAAAAAAGTGGCAATGCAAAAGTGCAATTCAATTTGAAATCCGTTTTTAAATAAGCCCAGGAAAAAAAATAAGACTATTTATCAAGATTTGTTTTTTTTCGGATATCTCCGGATAATACTCAGAACTTTCTGAATGACATATTGTTCGGCACCCAAATGCGCAATTTTGCCCTGGTTTAATGAACACTGTATACTGTATCTCTCGCCCTATTCGAGATCCCCATACATAGACTCGAATTCAAGCCACCGTGTACAGGGAAAAGAACCCTAGGAGATATAGTGTCGGTCACGTATGGCGTCCTGGGGTCACACGAGAGAAAATATTTTAAAACAGCTTTGAGATAAAAAGTCAGAATTTTGAGATTAAAAGTCAGAATTCTGAGATAAAAAATCAGAATTCTAAGATAAAAGTCAGAATTCTGAGATAAAAAGTCAGAGTTTTGAGATAAAAAGTCAGAATTTTGAGATAAAATTCAGAATATTGAGATAAAAAGTCAGAATATTGAGCGAAAAAGTCAGAATTCTGAGATAAATTATCAGAATCCTGAGATAAAAGCCAGAATTCTGAGATAAAATTTTGAGATAAAATACATAATTATGAGTTAAAAAAGGTAGAATTCTGAGATAATAAGTCAGAATTCTGAGATAAAAAGTTAAAATTCTGAGATAAAAAGTCAGAATTATGATATAAACAGTCATAATTCTGAGATTAAAAGTCAGAATTCTGCGATAAAAAGCCAGAATTCTGAGTTTAACAGATTACGTAAGTAAAATTGTAATATCGATCCAGAATACTAGTGTTAGCAATCGTAGTCGTATTGGAGCGCATAAAACAAGGGTTAAAATGTTGTTGGGTTTGGAGCACCCTTCAATTATAGGTAAATATAAAGCACCTACATTACTATTTATCTATTATCTCAGAATTCTGACCGTTTATCTCAGAATTCTGACTTTCTATCTCAGAATTCTGACTTTTGATCTCAGAATTTTGACTTTAGATCTCAGAATTCTGACTTTTTATCTCAGAAATCTGACTCTTTAAGTCAGAATTCTGAGTTTTTATGTCAGAATTCTGACTTTTTACCTCAGAATGCTGACTTTTTATGTCAGAATTCTGACTTTTTATCTCAGAGTTTTGCCTTTTGGTCTCAGAATTCTGACTTTTTATCTCAAAATTCTGACTCCTTATGTCAGACTTCTGAGTTTCTTGTCAGAATTCTGACTTTTTATCTCAGAATTCTGACTTTCTCTCTCAGAATTCTGCGTTTTTATGTCAAAATTCTGACTTTTTATCTCAGGATTCTGACGCCGCACAGTGGAAGGAGCTTATGGGAGAGCTTGGACATCGAATTTTTTGCACAGAATTTTTTTACTACTGTACCGATTTGAATCATTTATGCCTGGTTTGAATGGTAACACAAATGACTTTTAAGTGCTTTCAATAAAATGTGTCGCCATTTTAATTTCGCGATGGCGGACATAGCGAAACAAGGTTATGATGGTGGCCAGTTAAAGGTTTATGGGACTTATATTTTGATAACTTTTGAAGGAACTAACAGTTCATATGAAGGTGTTTTCAAAAATCCATAGTTTATGAGACCATAATATGGTCATATACAGTGTGTCTGCTTAAGTTCGCACTATATGGAAAACTTTTTTATTATTAATTTTACGGCAAAAAGTTATTCTTTATAAAAAGTTCTGCACGGTCCAAAACCTAGAATGCAACCATCAGATGACAAATTTTATCAGTACATATCAGTATGTGCGAAGTTTGTCAAAAAACATGATTTTCGCGCAAGAGGAAAGTACCTTAATTAATTAATATGGTATATTATATAAATTATGCTAAGAATTTTACGAGGAATCCAAAAATAAATTCAAATATAGCGTGACCTATTTAGAAAAAAACACATTTTTTTTCTGCCTTGTAAATGGGAAATTTTTGAAACTAAATTTTACGTAGAAAAAGTATTTTCAAATACCTACATAACCCTACTTTTATTTTTTTTTTGACAAGTAAAGCAAAAAAGTTAAAGGGGGCCACATTATAGTGGATCACCCTCTACATACGACAGACCTCTAAGACGACCTTTAAGCTTCTTATATTTAAGAAGAAAAATGTATGAATTGATATAATTTTTGCTATTATGTCCGGCGTTAAACAGTTCCAGTGTGATAGGGGTCGAAATATGTGATGCTCCTGGGGAACAACATAAACTATTTTTGCCCATTACACTCTTTGTTGCGAATAGTTGCAGCTAAACTGCATGGTGATTGATTCAGTAGAAAGTAAAGATTAGTTTAGATGCTATAAAACATCGGGACTCAGCGAGACTTTTTAATTTTGGTGAAAATAATGACGTCATTTATTAATTTTTTTACGAAAAATAATTCACCAGTGGAAAAAAACTTGTATCAGCCAATATTATTTTAAAATTGTCTCCTAGCATAGAAATAACAACTTTGGTACAAACATCATAATTTAGTGACAATTTATAACCCAAACTAACCATTTACTATTATGATCTTTATGCTTTTTAGATTGTATATTTGATAAGCAAGAGTTTTGTTTTATGTGATAATTGAAAACATTAGTTACTTGACTTTTAATAGATAAAGTATAGACTTTTCAACAAAAAAGATAGTATAAAATGAAATGATAAATTTGCTGCCATATCCGGCCTTTAGCATTGGATCGTTCCAGTGTGCGCCGTCGTCGTAGGACGCCGCGTAGGGTTGCCAACTCACCCGCCGTACGGAATGTCCCGATTTTTGAGGCATATGCCCCGCGTCACGCCACTGTCTGTCGCGGGACGCTATTGGTGTTTTTGTTACATTTTGAGTTAAAAATAATTTGTCCCGAATTTGGCCTCTTTGTCCCGCGGTTTGGGCAAGTTTGTCCCGATTTTCTTTAGAAGCGAGTTGGCAACTCTAACGCCGCGTCGTCGTAAATATCACTTAGAACTTCTCCCCTTTAACTTTTTTGCTTCTCACATATATATTATCTCGTATATACAGAGTGTTGCAGAAACGAGTAATGAGTCAACGTCACATATTTTTTAAATGAATTTTTAGAATATGCCTTCAATTCTGAACGTAATTTTAATTTATATATAATACTATATGTCTAAATTGAACCGTTAAGGCAGGTACCATTTAAAAGCCGTTTTCCTAGTTCCCAGTAATATAATATACAAAATTTGCATGTTAATTTGGCCACATTGTACATGTATATACTAGATTTATCATCTTACGAGGTGAGACCATCGAAATATTCTATCTATAGAGAGAACACTGAAAATAACCTGGATCTCAATTTTTTTTTGCTACACTGCTGCTTATGCTCATTTTCTAAATATGTGGGAAAGAAATTAAATTTGAGGTCTCTTATCCATTGCTTGGTTTGGATTGTGGACTGCTTGAGGTTAAATCGCTATTGGCGGTACAGTTTTGATCGCCTCGCCATATCACACGTTCTGTAACGTTTGCGTTCGCATTCACCGTACCACACATTTCATTTCCATTGTACCCATTTCTCAACACGTTCACCACTTTACTGTCCAGATATAGCGCGCCTAAAGTACATTCACTTCAATTTAAAAAAGAAATGGGATTGTGAACCAGACACCAGAAGTGAAACTACATCCGCTCATACGCACAAAACAGAATATTCTTGGTCCTGGTTATACATATAGCCGATGGGCCTAGCAGTAGCATTCCCGGTTTCTGTTGAGCTCTACGCCTTCTATGAGATCGCTACTGCATCAAACGAGATGTGACGACGACGTCGAACGCGCGTGAGTCCAGAATCCCCTTGTTCTTTTTCTAGCATTTAGTCGGATATCGTGCTTAACGTGATATATATCTCTCTACTTCCGTCCGCCTTGCCATATCCGAACGCGTGCGTGTAACACGTTCACCAGCTTACGCTCTCCAGGCGCAAAAAAGTGTCCCCTCAATAATATTTTTATTTTATGCAAATTCACTGAGAATAAAGGTACAACATAACTATACATTAAAACCCGGCCCGTAAAATGGTCAATTCTTTTCAGAGAAAAATAGGCAAGTCCAGCACGAATGACAAACGAAATAAGTTATCGTAGACTTGGTTTGATTGTGAACGGGCCTCTCTACTTTCAATCGCCTCGCCGTATCACACATTTTGTAACGTTCACCTAGCCTTATCACACATTTTATACCGTTCGCGTCACACATTTTATAACGCTCTTCTCGCCTTATTACACATTTTATAAAGTTTTTGTAATGCGTTCAACAGCCTACTCGCACCTGAAGAAGTTAAACTTTAAAAATATAAAAATTTACGAAATATATCTGTATATTGAAAGCAATTACAAATATTGCAAATTGCTGAAAATAGTTTCTTGGCATTTTGTCAAACATCATTTGGGTGAGAAAAAGAACTCGAGAGAAGAAAGAAGTTTTAATTTTCGAAAGTAAAAAACTTTTACAAAAATGCAAGAGTTTAATTTCACACCGTGTGCATATTATTTTTCATTCGCATATAGAGTTATATACAAGTGGCAACAAATGCTCTGAAAACGAAGTAAACATAAACCAAAAATCGCATCTTGATATCTTGTCTCGTAATTAAAATATCGATCTTAAAATTTTAATTAAAAATTTTCTTGATCCATTAACTTTAAAGTACGAAATCAGCTCAAATCATATTTTTTATTTTTCGCCAGCTGTTATTTTGTAAATATGAAATAATGTATATTGATTGTTGTTGCGGATTCATCTTTATGTACTAAATAATTATTTTACACCACAAATGATGTAAAAATAATGTTGACATGCATAATTTACTTTGACTTGCTACCTTACCTAAATAAGTACATTTATGAAGCATTTTTTTTTCAGCTGGTATTGGTGTTATATTATTTAAATGCGACTATAGTAACTCAACAGATACTTTCCAATTAATTGGAGGTATTTTGGGCTTGGTTGCAGGATGTGTAATGTTTGCAGATGGTCTCCATAATCTAGGATGTTTCTAATACAATTGCCAGTAAGTTTTGCTTACTCTATTTTACAATTATAACATACTGCTACCTGAAATATTAAGAACACGAAAACTACAAATATTTCCTAAATATCGTTCTCGTTCAATATCAATCATAGTTAAATATGGATTTTTTTTATTTTGACAATAAAACCAGAATATGTTGAATCAAATATGTCCAGTAAATATGTATAATTAATATTTACTGACATTGTTTTCAAGAGTTTTTCATCATCCTGGTAAGCGTCTAATATTATAAATGCTGGAAGAATGGCCCAAAACAGTGTTGAATAATTTTATTTTAATACTTGTAATTGATGTAGTATAGCAAATTTCGATAATTATTGTAAACTAGTAAGTTAGAGCATTTGGCTCGTACCAACTCACATCAAAACCGTCACAATATTCTCATACTATAGGTCAGAATTTAACTCCCGCAGAGGAGTTAATTTCAGGGTTATGCTACTGATATCATAACATGTGCATTGCGAGTTGATTTTGTTTAACATCTATTAGCTAAAACTGTTGGTGTGCTCTCAGAGTAAATGAAACCTTATCCACAATCACTATGTTCACGGAGCACAGAGGTCCTGAATGAGTCATATGTCACATAAAAATTACGCCAAAAACTGAATGCACTAGAGTTTAAAAACATGTTTTTCAAAATTATTGCTGATCTTTTTTTGAAATTTTGCACAATAATTCAAATATCATGCATTTGGTGACTTGTTCAAAAAGTTTTGCGAATATCTTTAAAACAGAGCCTTTTAGGAAAAATGTTTAGATAAGGAATTAAAGACGACTAAATTATCTATTAAATGTTATTTCAACAAATGGCTTACCACAATCATTCGTGTAATTATGATTTTTTTTAATCACAAAATGCTTAAAAGTCTATGTTTTCGTACATTTATCTTCATGAAACACATTTAAAAAAATAATAAGAAGAAATAATACTAAGGACGACACAAAATGGTCTATCTCAGTGGCGTATCCAGGGGGGGGCAAAGGGGGCAACGAAAGAAAACTAACCAAGGGCTAACCCAAGCCATACCCAGAATGAAGAAAAAAACTGTTTAGAAACATAACCTTAAATAGAAAAAAAACGTGTGCACTATGTGCGCATATCTGAAGTGAAACTTCTTAAACTTAAACGCCCTAGCCTTATACATATCTTAACGGCTTTGGTTAAAAAGTAGTTTTTTTAAATATACCGGGTCCGGCAAAATGTATTACCCATTTTTAACGAGTTATAACACTTTAATTACTTTATCAAAATTAAATAACAATACAAATTTTTAAAGACAAAGGACGGGAGGTTCTTATTTTTTGAAAATAGCGTCTAGCAAATGACCGCCTTCTTGAACAATGCATTCTTCCAAATTCTTGATAAATCTTTGCATTACGGCGCGAAGGATTTGCCTTGGAATAGCATTCACTTCATTTATTTTGTTAGCTTTCAGTTCCTCAAGCTCTCTAGGTTTATTTACTACACTTTACTTTTTAAAAAGCCCCAAAGAAATAAATCGGGGGCCGAGAGGTCTGGGGACCGTGCAGGCCAAGGGAAGTTACCTTGTGCTAGCAGTTACAGCTGCCTTTACTCTCTCCTGGTTACGATCATTGCAAGCAGATCTTGGTCTTCCGCTTGACTTTTTTCTAAAATTGATCCGAGTTCTTTCCATTTACGGTACCAAGACATAATGGTTTTACGTTGAGAGCAACGGCGAATGTTAAAATGGCGACGAAGTTGTGTTTGAACAACAAGAACTGACGTAAACTGAATAAATTTGTTAACACAAAACACACGATGTTCCACTGACCAGCGCTCCATTTTGACAACTGTCAAAACAGGTCACAAAATTTCCAAGGCCTACTCGGTAAAAATCAGTATTGTTTTTTAATTTTATCCAAGTTAATACATTTTTATAATTCGTCAAAAATGGGTAATACATTTTGCCGGACCCAGTATTACTCAATTAACAAAAAGGGGAGGCCTAAATGAAAAAAGTATCCTTCATAAAAGTTTCGCTTATGTCTTGACAAGGTAATAGGGCAAACCCCATATTTTCATCTTGTAAACTAACAAAGATATCACAATTAACGACCGTGAGTGTTTTCCGTCCCTGTCGCGTGGTCGTTTTTCGCCAGTCTTGCCTACAATGTTTTTTCGTCACTGTCGCGACCTTCAAATTTTACTCCCGGCGCGTGTTAAGAAGTTTCACTTCAAACACCGACGGGATCATAGAAAATACATAAGCCGGGCGCATTTTTCCATTACCTATTCGGCTAGCGCAACCGAGTGCGCTAATCGTGTAGGAATCGGATGCGAAACCTGCATCTACGTTCCCTAAGGGGTTAACGCAACTTAAGAATATTTCTAAATGTAATATTCTAATTCGGATATAATAGGGTGTCTAATATTTCACTTTACGCATAACCTCCGCTCGCTTCGCTCGCTCCGGGATTGAACGAGAGCCGAAACTA
>MU186507.1:68235-81864 GCA_016904865.1 Pissodes strobi | reverse complement strand
TGTAATGAGGGACGGCGAAGATGCTCGGATAATTCCGATCGATCTTCCTTACAGGTAAGTCGATTGATCTTGTAATTTTGTTTGTTTCACATTGTGCTAACCAACAGTTAATTTTTTAGGCAGTTTTGATATTTGAGGTATGTCGTTGCGACGAATTAGTGAATATGAGAGTTGATGATCTTGAAGATATGGGTTTTTTGCTGCTAATAAAAATTTCCAACACTAAAGCTAATAAGAGTAGAACCTTCAACGTCCCGGGGGATGAATATTTAAGCAAATAGAGAAAGCAAGTTAATTTGCGTCCTGCCGATTTTAGGGAACGACGTTTTTTTTTTGAAATATCAAAATGGGAAATGTTATAAAGCTGTTATGGGTATACATAAAATTGGTAGTATAGCAAAAGATGTGGCCTGAGGATCCCAAATTGGAAAGAATATACAGGGCATTGTTTAAGACGAACAATGTTGTTGATAGTGGGGGATATTACTAGGCTGAAAAGGCATGGGGGTTGGAAATATGATGCAGTTGCCGAAGGGCCCATCGAAGATCCTGTGTAAAGTAAAACCAAAATTGCTAAGAGAGTTCTTCAACCTAGCTCCGGGGAAAATCTCGAACAACCTCCATTTAATCGACCCTCTCTCTATAAGCAGTACAAGTAATTGATTTTTAAAAGCAGTTCACCCTGGAAAAAATGTTAAGAGTAGTACTGATATTGCAAGAACTGGAGGATTCTTAAATGATGCAAATCTTAACAATTGTACTTTCACTATAAATATTACCAATAAATAATAAATACCACTGTGAATACCAATAATCATTGTGTATTGTGTAATTGTTCGTTTATTAAAACTGAATTCCACTCTAGATAAATGAAAATAAATTTAAAATTTTGCGGCTAAATGAGCGATGCTTAAAGCCCAAAGCCAATGCACAAAACGAAAATAAAAATAATAGTACTTTAATGTATTTATACGCTTATGAGTATAATTACTTATACCCCTAGTCATATAAATGACACCTAATGTCATAAAGAAACGTCACATAAGTTATCACTTATATGACGTTTCAAGAAAATATTATAATATTATAATAAGACTACGATAGTGCAAGTCATTTATACTCGTCCAGGCTAATAAATAAGCAAGTTTCGCTGTTAGGTAGACAATTTCTAATTGATATGCACGGACAAAAATATATGAAAAGTTGAAAACACATATATTTTTGGTAATAAAGTGGTTAGGGTTATCTACTTTATGTGTTTTTTTTTTTGTGGGCTAATTAATATTATACCATTATATTTCAGCCTCGTCTTCGAAAATAAACCACTGTAGTATCCCTACTACGTGCCATCTCACACACGTTCTAAGCTAAAAAACCACCGTACTACCCCTGCGTCGCTCCCCAATACTTCAGTCTCTTTCTGTGTGTCATCTCGTGCGCTGTGTGACTATCGTTACTCTACGTAATTACGTAATACGGAAAATTCGGTTCTGTCGGACTGCGTTTTAAGAAATATTGAACAATAAATTAGTTATAATTGTGTGTGTGTGTGTGTGTACGCGTAGTGTTGGAAGCGTGCGACAGGATGTCCCGACGCAAAGGAAGAAGATCGGATGAGAATAATGAATTATTAGAGGAGCAATTTTGGAAATTAAAACGACGATTAGACCTATTGGAAGGGGTTCCGGACCTAACGGAAAATTCCACTGCATCTGAGACGCCTCGGAGTCGCAGTCGGAGTCCCATTAATAACCGTAATCGTAGCATAACTCCAGTCAGCGTTGACAGTTATGTGGAGGAAATTGAAATTATAGAAAGTAAGTATCTATTTAACGAAATACCTGTTTGTCGTAACAGAAGACCAATGTGGTACCTAGTATACGGTTGATAAATTGAGAACGTTCTTGATTTACAACAGACTCTTTCCTTCCAGATGTCCCCGAAGTTAATGAGCCGCTGGAAGACCCTTTAGAGATACGAGCTGACCCTTCAAATCCTGACACGGTTATTGAGCAACCTGAACCCGAGCTTAACACAGAAGTACTGTGTTTATTGGGGAAGGATGTTTCAGTAAAAAGCTCTGTTGGCCCCCCGTTACAAAAGGATTTAACTAATAGATGGGAGGCTATTTTAAAAAATGGTCTGGACGTTGAGGAACGTTCGGAACTAACGAATAAATATATGGTGCCAGCAAATTGTAAAATGCTTTCTCCTCCAAGATTGAATCCCGTCATCTCAGCTGCAATTACTGAACCCATTATTCGGCGGGACGCAAAACTAGCCGAACTACAGACACGTGTCTGCTCGGCTACCATAGCCATTAGCCAGGTTATTACTGATCTCCTAGCACAAGGGGGGGGGAAGTAGTCATAAGCACATTCAAAAACTGAGCGAGGCTGGTAGATTACTTGCTGATATTTTACATAGTGAAACTACCTCACGTAGGGAACTAGCAGCAGTAACCCTGAACAAGAGTTTAAAGAGCACTTTACAGTCTGCCCCGGTGGATGGCTGGCTCTTTGGCGAAGACCTTGAGGCAAGAGTCAAAACTTCAAAAGAGCTGGAACGTTCAAGTCTGGAGTTAAAGCCGGAACAACCCAAGTCATCGGGAAAAGTTTTCACAACTACGAAGACTTTAAACTCCAGGGGTCCCACTCGTGTTCTACAGGGAAGCAGACAGAGGGGGCCTCGCCAGTACCTACCACCACGAGCTTCCCATTATGCACAACACCCTGTGAGGAGGGACCAAGAGAGAAGAAACTGGAGGCCACAGGCTCAAGGAAGGAAAGAAAGATCTCACCGTTAATTGTTAAGGTTAGTGCTCGAGTTAGTGGTAGACTACAGTACTTTTATGAGGCCTGGGCAAAAATTACATCGGACAGCAATATACTGTCTTGGATCAAAGGTTTTAAAATCCCTTTTCATACACGCCCACTTCAAAGGGCAGTTCCTAGAAGACCAATGTGGTCTTCTGCTGAGAACAGAGATATTGAACTTGCTATTAATGAGTTAATATCCAAAGGGGCGATATCAAAAGTTAAAGCATGTAAAGACCAATTTATATCTAATATTTTTCTAAGACCTAAATCAGATGGTACAAAAAGACTAATTCTTAACCTTCTTCCCAGTTAAACATTTTAAACTTGAGGATTACAGAACGGTATCAAAATTATTAACCAAAGGCTGTTTTATGGCTAATTTAGACCTTAAGGATGCGTATTTCCTTATAGCAATCGCAAAATGTCACAGAAAATTTTTAAGATTTAAATTTAAAGAAAATACCTAAGAATATAATTGTGTCCCCTTTGGACTTAACTGTGCGCCTAGAGTGTTTACGAAACTTATAAAACCTGTAGTTAATGTATTAAGAAGTAAAGGTTACCTATCTGCGGTCTATTTAGATGATTTTATTTTGTTTGGAGACTCGATGACACAATGTGAAACAAATGTTAGAGAGTCAATAGAATTATTACAGTCACTAGGTTTCGTGATAAATTATAAAAAGTGTTGTCTTACCCCAGCAAACATTTGCAAGTATCTGGGGTTCTTATATAATTCAATTAACATGACCATTTCATTACCACTAGAGAAAAAAGTTAAGATTATTGGGTTATGTAAGAGGTTTTTAAATATGAAAGGTTGTAAAATTAGGAAATTTGCAGAATTTATTGGCATACTGACGTCAGCCTGTCCTGCTGTACAATATGCTTGGGTTTACACCAAACGGTTTGAAAGAGAAAAGTGGTTAGCCCTAAAGGCATCAAAGGGGAATTACAATGCTCATATGAGTATTGCACCTACACTAGTTTCTGAATTTAATTGGTGGATTAATAATGTCTTGTCATCTAAAAATAATATAATGGATTTAAAATTCAAGTTAGAAATTTTTTCCGACGCGTCAAAAACTGGGTGGGGCGTTTGTTGCAAAAATATTAAATCACATGGGTTTTGGACCGACAGTGAAAAGATTTTGCATATTAACTATTTGGAGCTTTTAGCAGCCTTTTTTGCATTGAAATGTTTTGCAAGAACAGTCTGTAATTGCAATATTTTGCTAAGAATAGATAACTCAACAGCAATTGCCTACATCAACCGCATGGGCAGCGTACAGTTTCCACTTTTAAACAACCTAAGTAGAAGAATTTGGCAGTGGTGCGAAGAAAGGAAGATCTTTATCTATGCATCTTATATTAGTTCCTTAAATAATGCAGAAGCAGATAAGGAATCACGTAATTTAAATAAAGAAACGGAGTGGGAACTTAATACCTGCTATTTTAATCAAATTTTAGAATCTTTCAAAAAACCAAGTATAGACTTGTTCGCTAGCAGGCATAATGCAAAATTGCCGAAATTTGTATCATGGTTGAGGGATCCAGATAGCTATACAATCGACTCTTTTACACTAAATTGGCATGACATTTATTTTTATGCTTTCCCTCCTTTTTCGATGATCTCAAAAGTACTCAAAAAGATAATAGATGACAAAGCCGAAGGTATAGTAGTTATACCATACTGGACTTCTCAACCGTGGTATCCACTCTTTAGTACCTTACTAATTTCAGAACTGTTAATCTTTCCACCAGATAAAGATCTCCTTTTATCTTTTGACAGGACCCCGCATCCTTTGTGGAAGACAATTTCCCTGGCGGTCGGCATCTTATCAGGGAAGCGCTCAGGAGAGGAGAGGTACCAGAATCATGTATAGATGTGTGTGTGGCCTCCATTACAGAATCCACAATACGACAGTATAGTACCGGGTTAAAATATTGGTGGCAATTTTGCCATGAACGGAAGTTAAATATTTTTTGTATAGATATACCTACTGTATTAGAATTTTTAAATTATCACTTTCAAAGGGGCGTTGCATATGGCACCTTAAACTCTTATAGGTCGGCAATTGCGCAGATTGCCGGTCCGGATTTGATAAACGACTTTAGGGTTAGGAGGTTTTTTAGAGGAGTTTATACAATAAGACCGAACCAGAGTAAGTATTCCACCACTTGGGACCCGGCAATAGTCCTAGATTACCTCAAAAAATGGCCTAATGACTTAATCACTCTAGAAAATCTTACCCTTAAACTTGTAACTCTATTAGCGTTGGCCACAGGACAAAGAGTGCAAACATTGGCAAATATAGAATTAAAAAACATTATGCAAACCTCTTCAGATATTACAATTAAGATCACAAAGAGAATAAAAACATCTGGCCCGAATAAACTGCAACCGACCCTGATTTTGCCATTTTTTCACAAGGAGCCAGATATATGTGTCTGTAAGGCTATTTTAGAGTACATTTCTAGAACAAAAGAGTTTCGTAATTCAAAAACGGATAAATTATTGCTTACGTATAAAAAACCCTTTCATAATGCAACTACCCAAACCATCAGTAGATGGATAAAAATAATCTTAAAAAAGAGTGGGATAGACACCACAACCTTTACCGCGCATAGCACGAGGCATGCATCCACGTCTGCAGCGGTGAGGAAAGGGGTAAATTTTGATATCATTAGGCTATCAGCAGGATGGACTGAGCGGTCAGGAACATTTGCGAGATTTTATAATCGCCCTTTAGTAAATAAGAATAATTTCTTATGTTCAGTTTTTAGTTCTTAGTTGTTAACGTTTTTGAAATAAATGAAAATGACCTAGCGAATAGGTCATATTACATTGTGAGACATTACATGGAGAATAATGTTAATTTATATTTGTTGGGTTTTTGGTTAGTCGTGGAAATTTTGAAATAAAGGAATTGCAATTCCTGTAAATTTATCATCGGCTGCATATTTAAATAAAGTTTTGTTCATGGAAACAGAAGCCCTTTTTTGTTCCTCCCCCCTTTTTACAAAGGAATAATAAGAATAAAGTGAAAAGGAATATTGTAGAAAAATTTAAATTGTTGCAGAGGCTTTAAACATCTACAGTGGTTTATTTTCGAAGACGAGGCTGAAATATAATTAAAAGATCAAACGAACTTACCTGAAGTGAAGTTCGATCTTAATTATATGAAGCCTCGTCGAAGAAAATAAACTCCCTCCCGTTGCCCTTCTTTTTAAGATGATTTTTTCTCCTTAAAAAGAAAACCCAAAAATGCAACAATTTAGCTTTAAACAGACTGAAGTATTGGGGAGCGACGCAGGGGTAGTACGGTGGTTTTTTAGCTTAGAACGTGTGTGAGATGGCACGTAGTAGGGATACTACAGTGGTTTATTTTCTTCGACGAGGCTTCATATAATTAAGATCGAACTTCACTTCAGGTAAGTTCGTTTGATCTTTTAAATATAGGTAATATATTTATAAAATGCTTAGTATGTTACATCTTTTGTGTCTTATATTTCCACCGTCATTGATTTCCTACGATTGCTAATGTTATACTATCCTCATTTGCATTATAAGATCCTTTACACAAATAGTGCACTACGAGTATATAAAAATCGGTCTTTCCTATTGGTCGATCCGCATGGTCCTCCGCTCGCTACCGCTCGCTACGGGGTCTCAAGAAAAGGAAACTAACCAGGTGCTAACCCAAACTAACCCAAGACATACCCAAAATCAAGAAAAAAACTGTTTAGAAACGTAATCTTAAAAATATAAATAAAAAAATCAACGGGGTTTGAACCCGGGCCGTCCAGGTGAGACCCAGTTGCCTAAACCTCTACACCACGAGAGCTCTTGACAGAAATCGATTGCATCATGAAGACATATTGTAATACGAGATGGATCGACCAATAGGAGAGGTCGATTTTTACATAGTGCACTATTTGTGTAAAGGATCTTAAAAGGCTCCTCATTTCTCAAGTGAAAATGTCAATTCATTATGATGTCAAATTCACACCACTTGTCATCTGTTCAAATCATCGAGATAAAATATGAAGCAGGCGACATTATGTGACCGACGTATGTTCCCTTCCGCCATGTTGTTACTACACTTCTGTCACCGCATCGGGGGAGAGGTTTCTATCCGCTTAAATTGCGTTTTTTTAAAGATTTTGTGATATTTTTGCTAGTTTTGAGTAAATCATTATGGTGTCTTCTGCTATGTACAGCTGCTGTAGCAGATACGGTATAGACAGGAAGACATTTATGGGAATAACGTTTCATAGGTTAGTATAAACAAGAAACAGAGCCGTACTTATAGTAATTTTTGGCGTATTTTTGTAACGCGAAATTGCTATTTTGGGTGTGGGCATCTCTTTTGATAACATATTTAATGCTAGTGTCAAGAATGTTGTGCTTTCAAATACTTTTTCTAAATAAGTTACCCACAGTTTCGACCAGTCTGTACTTGACAATCACAGAATTTTGTTGATAAAAGTATAAAAGTGTCATTGAAAGGTATCTAAATATAAAAAGGAAGCAAAGTAAAGAGACTAATATAAGGCATCAAAGTAACAAGAATGTATTAATAAAAGGACAATAAATAAATAAAGGTTTCATACATTTTGATTTGTATTATAATTGCCATCTTAAATTAGCCTGCATAAAAGAATGTGTAACAAGTGCTGAAAATAGTACTTTTCACAGGGGTGGGACAGTTTTGTATCATTAAGTCACACAAATCAGAAAAACGAATTTCAAATGTGTTCCACACTACTTTTTCTATAATTTAAGCATATTTATCTCTTAGTAATGAAACAGTTGCTAATGGTAAACGCTAAATTAGGATACCATATTATTATGTATAACTTCTGGATTAGCTAACGAAGGGGTCATCTCAATTTTTGCGTTTGTGATATTTTAAATTAAAATAAATCAAAACTAAGAATAAATTATATTAAAAAATCTACTTAGTTCGTCTCCAGTAGCCATATTTTTCCTACATTTAGCCACATTGTTCCTACACTTAGCCACGCCTATCGATACCGTCTTCTGTCGTATTATACAAATGGGATAGCGTCTCATTTTAATGGTGATAGCCTCTCCTTTTATTCTATCTCGATGGTTCAAATTCATTCGTGTTGAAAATTTCATTCATCTGTCAAAATTGACGTTTTAAAAATAAAAAATTCACAGTCCTTTACAAAGATGCAACCGGGGGGACGATGAAAATGATGAATTAAAATGTAAAAATGTGATATGGGTTTTGTAATACAAATATTTTTTAACAGCAGAGATAACAGAGTAAAAATACAAACACGAGTATTTATAATTTAATGTTTAGAAATCATTTAGTATCGTTCCCAGTCAAAACCCTCTTCATCGTCGTTCGATCAATTTTCGGTTATTATCAGTTAGTTCAATTTTATTTTAGTCATTTGAACCGGCTCTGATACGTTATAATCAAATTTAATGATTTTGGTTAGTTTTGATTAATCGCCAAAATTCGGGTCGTTTTGTTTAGTTTTAACTTACTTTATTTTGTTTAACCTATTCCAATACGTTTTAGCCCGGTTTGGTAACTTTTGGTTAGTTTTATTTAGTCATTCAATCAACTTTCGGTGAGTTTCAGTTAGTTTTAATTTATTTGAGACATTTGAATCGATTCCGATACGTTATAACCAATTTCATCGTTTTTGAATAATTTTGGTTAATTAATTAAATTCGGTTCATTTGGGTTAGTTTTAACTTAGTTTAATATTTTTAATCTGTTCTGATACGTTTTAGCCCTTTTTGGTGCTTTTGGCTAATTTTGGTTATTCATTCAATCAACTTTCCGATGATTTCAATTTATTCATTCATTTGAACCGGTTCCGGCACCTTATAGTTCCGGTACCTTTTAGTTAATTTTAGTTAGCCGCCAAAAGTCGGTAAATTTGGATTAGTTTTAAATTACTTTAGTATTTTTCATCTATTCCGATACGTTTTAGTCCTTTTTGATGCTTGTGGCTATTTTTGGTTAGTCGTGCAATCAACTTTAGGTTAATTTCAGTTGGTTTTAATTTATTTTAGTCATTTGAACCGGCTCCGATACCTTGTAATCAAATTTAATGTTTTTGGTTTAGTTTTGGTTGGTCGCCAAAATTCGTTTCATTTTGGTTAGTTTTAACTTACTTTAATATTTTTAGTTTGCACCAAAAAGGGATAAACCGATACGTTTTAATCCCTTTTTAGTGCTTTTGGTTAGTCGT
Organism: Pissodes strobi; assembly: GCA_016904865.1. Taxonomy (NCBI): domain Eukaryota; kingdom Metazoa; phylum Arthropoda; class Insecta; order Coleoptera; family Curculionidae; genus Pissodes; species Pissodes strobi. Next base: position 72,799 of record MU186507.1, on the reverse strand, counting down.
TAAATTAACTTGCGTTTAGTTAGTTTCACTTAGTTCCAATTTATTTTAGTCATCTGAACCGGTTCCTATACCTTATAACCAATTTTAAGGTTTTTGGCTAATTTTGGTTAGTCGCCAAAGTTCGGTTACTTTCAGATTGTTTTAGCTTACTTTTATTTTTTTAATCTGTTCCGATTAATTTCAACTTTCGGTTAGCTTCAGTTAGTTTTAATTTATTTTAATCATTTGAACCGATTCCGTCCGCATACTAACACGTTCTCTCAAGCGTATGGCGTCATGTGTCAAATGCAGCATGCGATTTTCACGATTTGGGATTCTACATTTTCAATGTTAATACCTGCAAGTCATTGTTGTGTTTAGTCAGTCATATCAAAATTACGCGATAATACTGCACTAGTGCAAATTATCGATAATCCGCACATCTACAGTGTTATCAGGCATAAAAAATTCACTTGGATATATCTTCAAAAAGCACACAAAATCCATACACCTCTTAAAAAAATACGACTGAAATTTTATATACCAAAAATAGTACATACAAACGAACTGGTTTTTCTTTTTTCTGGCTAAGGCTGCAATTTTCGTCGAACAGCGTCCCAGGAATCTCTTGCAGGCTTGAACCATATATCTGCAAATGTATTGATAACAATTATTCAAAAAAAGCTAAATTATTCTTGAACTAGTTTTGCAACTACATTCCACATAGTCATTCGTTATAACACTTTCTTTGTAGTATGACCCATCTTTTTTGCGCATATTACTTGTCCAATCTTAAAAAATTCCAGCCAGATTTTCTATGGATGTTTTTTCTTCCAATAAGTAACCTCTCTGGAAGCAGAACTCTTCACACTGTATCCATATATACTTTTTTGATTTTATTTGTATTTTTTGGTGTAAGATCTTCTATATTTCTATCAATTTCTATCGCAGAAGCCAAATTTAAAACTATGACAGTATGACAGTAAGTGACAATCATAGAAAAGTGATTTTTCGTGTATATATATAAATCACTTTTCTATGGTGACAATGACATGAATTTTTATTATACACAAGGGGGTAATTATATTGATTCATGAAATTTTCTGATAAAATATAACTCTTGCAATGAAAATCATCTATAATTTTCCCTAAATCTTCACTCATGCTGTTATCTAATTTAAATCTCTACTGCTAAACTGTTATAAAGTGGGACGCAAAATTGTTATTTAATTAAAAATAAAATATTATACTCAGCAGATGGTGCTGGACGACAAATTGCTATCAAATTAAAAATTAAGAATTAAGTATATTATATTCGGATAAAATACCTTGAAATATGGACACCACTAGTCTTCGTATCAGCCCTTCCAGCACCGCCTGAAAAACACCTACGCTAGCTCAGCTCAAGTTGGTCCGATGTTTTTTTTTCCACTAAACAAGTTCCAAATGGTGTACGTGGATATGACATCAAATCAATATAGGTTAAAGTCAAATTCGAGGTTGGACGCCACCAAGTTTACTTTTGTTGGCAAAGCCCTAGCGTTGTTGTTACGGACACAGTAAAAGAAATGGAAATAAAAGAAATGGATTACAAACTCAAGTATCGAATAAGTAAATAATTACCTGTCGTAGTCTACGCTACCTGCACATAGATATCACGCAAGTTCTAGATTCTCCAATTCAAACAAAATAACAACAGTAATTGAGGTCAATACTTTTATTGTATCTAATAGTGTGCCACTTTGTGATGAATTGTTTTTACTATGTCAGTCGCCAATTTGTAAGGATAAATTACATTGAAGTTAATTTATTTAATTTAATCCAATTAAATTAAGCCTGACATTAGGGTGTGAGTTGTATTCTCTCTTTCACTAATTATGTATTTTTTTGGTATTGTGGGTGCCAGAGCTCCTTGAGATAATGTAAATAAAAATATAAATATTAAGATATCAAGAATAATTATAAAGATAAGAACATTAAAAATGTAATTGGCGTCTTAAAGAACTCGATCGAACCTACAATAAATCAAACAAAATATTTCTAAAAACTGTAACGAAGTTACTATATTTTTAGGGGAATGGTATGCAACCCGGATTAACTTTCTTATTTTTCGGGCTATTAACTTCATTCTTTTTCGTAAAATATACTTTAAATATTCTAAACTCATTTCAATGAAATATTCCGTCGCGAAAAGCCAGGACATCGGTTTTCACATTTTCCGTAGTACTCGCGCGGTACAGGTAGAACGTCGCGATCTCCGTCGCAGCACCGTGCGCGTGAAGGTCTCCACTCATCGACCGGCCGATGACGTGATCCCCACTACGCGTCGAGGTAACAAAACCGGGCTGCATCGCGCTGAACAGGCAGAACTCACCCGGGTTCTCGAAGAAGAAGTCGCCAACCAGCCAGCCGCCTAGCCCAGCCCAGACCAGAGGAAGAGCACCACCACTACCGCCAATGTAAGCCGCCAAGCTGAGCCAGACACACGCTGCTTCCTGCAGGTCGCCGCCATGACAGCCGCCTTCAGCAGACCGCCATCGTCGCCGCCTTTCTTGTCCGCCTTCGCTGCTGCTATATAGGTATTATTGTAGGTATATCGCTCTCCCTCTTACACTACACTAAGCTGGTCTCGGTTTTCCATTCCGATCAGTTATTCTTTCACTACACACACTCTCTCTCTCTACACTACAAGCCGACTTCGGTCTTTCAATTCCGGTCGGTTCTGTCTTTACAAGCTCTATCTCACACTCCCACCCACCTTCCTCCATTCCTCATCTCTCTCACCCCCTTACATTAAACAAGCTGGTCTCGGTTTTCCATTCCGATCAGTTATTCTTTCACTACACATGCTCTATCTCTCTACACTACAAGCCGGCATCGGTCTTTCAATTCCGGTCGGCTCTATCTTTACAAGCTCTCTCTCACACTCATAGCCTACCGCCTCAACGACGGCGTAAAATTGTAGTAGCGAAGCACGACCGGAAAGCAATGACGTATCCGCGCAAGCGCAATCCGGGATTTATTTTTCATGTATGCAGGAAGCCTCGTCAGGTCGTTTATTAATGTCGCACCGTATCCTATGTATCGTCGTCATCCTTATTTTTGTTACGATCCGAACCTTAACGCTATCGTCGCAAGTTTCCGCCAATCTTCTAAGCATCAGGCCGCGTATATCCATACCCGTCAGGACCAAGTCAGAAGAGCTACATTGGACCGATGTTGGACCGTCATTCGAGTGCCTGTTCGTGGACTCGTGGATACCGTAATCCAAGTAGCTTCGTCGTAGTAGTACCGTTCCTTAACAGTTGATATCGCGGCGCAGTTTTTCTTCTCAATATCAATGTCATTCCGTTACGTTTCGCATACCATACCCCCCTCTGGCAATATTCTGTTTTCAGTTCTTTATCTTTTGGGTTGAGCATAAGTCGCATTAGAGTAACTTTTTAGTTAAGAATTGATAGTTTAGGTTAACCTCAGTTTAGGTAGGTTGGATAAATAAAGAATAAATTCTTACGTTGCAACGTTGGTTTAGCTAGGTGATCAGGGTTTTGACGTCACCATTCTTTATATTTCCAGATTGGCAAATAGAGATGCTGTATTAGGTGTATTTTGAAATTGTGTGTTTTCTTTCTAAATCCCTTCCTGCTAGTATTAAGTTAAGTTAAGCAAGTGAATTTATGAAAGCAGCCGGCAACCACGCAAACATTCAAGATTGACCCCTGGTTCGCCGTTTCTCCACTGTCTAAAAGCAACCCGGTGCGGAGTGGGCCCTCTACCACTATAATCCAGATGCGGTGGCGCCCGAGAAGCAACCATTGGATGACGTAATGGTTAAACTAGGCAGTCCAATAGCATTTTATGCAGAAGAGATAGCATAGCATGCAGAAGCAAAGAAGCGCCTAACGAGAAACTCCTCACAAAACAATATATATTAATTTAAAAACTAATTTACAAGATGATGAGGTTTAAAAAAAAATACTAAAATCTATATAACCAGATGTAAATACAACTTATGAAGTTTTGGCTTGGAATAAATTGACTAGCAATGTAAATTGGTCTAAGAAAACGATCTTTCTTCTGACAAATACTTATCTTCATTCAGTTATCTGTAACCATGCGATAACTTCATTCAGCTATCTGTAATCATGCTATCGGTTAGGATCTCCACTGGAACCGCTTCCGCCTGTACCTAACTTCTCTCACTATAGGCGTATCCAGGTCCTATAGGTACAAAGGTCTTAGACCAATTTATACTGCTTATTAACTAATTATTCAGGAAAATATCCTGTGGACCTCAGCTGGACTATCATACAGGAGGTATTAACCGACAATTTGGAAATTTACTGGTTACAGCAGGTATAAACACAGCTTAAATTACAATTTTAAGTTGAGCAAAAATTATAAATAACTATGGTTAAGCAACCACAAATAATTACTGTTACTCAAGATACTTCCTTTCTTTACTTTAAGATATGAAATCCAAAAGAATTTATAATTAAAATTTAAGGTTCTAAAGAAAATTATGAATAAAATTTTAAATTCAAAAGAAAATTATGATTAAAATTTAAGATTCAAAAGAAAATTA